>CAUYON010007912.1:0-19410 GCA_963573935.1 Arctocebus calabarensis | reverse complement strand
TAGACTCAAGGTGAAGGGATGGTCATCTATATTCCAGGCAAATGGAAAACAGAAAAAAGCAGGCGTTGCAATCTTATTTGCAGATACAATAGGCTTTAAGCCAACCAAAGTAAGGAAGGATAAAGATGGACATTTCATATTTGTTAAAGGTAATACTCAATATGATGAGATTTCAATTATTAAAATTTATGCACCCAACCAGAATGCACCTCAATTTATAAGAAAAACTCTAATAGACACGAGTAACTTGATTTCTTCCAGCTCCATAGTAGTTGGAGATTTTAATACTCCTTTAGCAGTGTTGGATAGATCCCCTAAGAAGAAGTTAAGTAAGGAAATTTTAGAATTAAACTTAACCATTCAACGTCTGGATTTAACAGACATCTACAGAACGTTTCATCCTAATAAAATTGAATACACATTCTTCTCAGCAGCCCATGGAACATACTCCAAAATGGATCAGATCTTAGGTCACAAGTCTAACCTCAGCAAATTTAAAAGAATAGAAATTATTCCTTGCATCTTCTCGGATCACAATGGAATAAAAGTTGGACTCAACAATAAAAGGAATCTTCAAACTCATACAAAAACATGGAAGCTAAATAACCTTATGCTGAAGGATAGATGGGTCATAGATGAGATTAAGAAGGAATTTACCAAATTTTTGGAACAAAAGGACAATGAAGACACGAATTTTCAGAACCTCTGGGATACTGCAAAGGCAGTCCTAAGAGGGAAATTTGTAGCACTGCCAGCCTTCCTCAAGAAAACAGAAAGGGAGGAAGTTAACAACTTAATGGGACATCTCAAACAACTGGAGAAGGAAAAACTTTCTAACCCTAAACCTAGCAGAAAAAAGAAATAACCAAAATTGGAGCAGAATTAAATGAAATTGAAAACAAATGTGTTATAGAACAGATCAATAAATCAAAAAGTTGGAGGAGAAAAAAGACAAGGCGGGAGACTTAGAGAGAAAGAGAGGGGGGCAGCGAGGAGAGAAAGAGAGAAAGAGAAAGAGGTGGGAGAGAGAGGAGAGGGAAAGGAGAGAGGGGGAGCTTTCTGGATTTTTGTGTATGATGAACACCCAAACTATTCTACCTAGTGACTCTCTCTCTCTTTCTTTCTTTCTTTTTTTTCTTAGCTCACATATTTAATCAGAGGATTGGGCTGCTGCAGGCTTGTCTCTCCATTCATGGTCTTCCCTGGAATTAAGTGTCCTACTATAGCACAGCAGATGCAGCTGCAACCACCAAGAGTTTTAGTCCCATTTGCGGAAGGAAGGCTCTCTCTCTGGCTGTGGTTCATTCTGCGACTCTCGTTACATGCTGTGTCCACCTATACCTCTATACCTCTGTCAGGCTTCGGGGTCTTTCTCCACACTGTGCCCTGTCCAATCACAGAACTTTAACCGGGATGTTGATTTAGCCTAAGTTCTTATGCATGGTACGCCCGCAGGCCAACAATCCGAGTCCGGATTCAAAGTCATACTCACTGCCCTGTATGATTCCTTAATGCCGAGGCGAGTGTAGAGCCCCAAAGGAAAAGTAAGTGACCTTGACCTGGCCCAGGCAGGGGTTAAGTGCTAACACCTGGGTCCCTCTGTTTACCTAGCAGTGACCCCTGGCAGTCCGAAGGCCACCGTCGTAGCTCGTGGGTAAAGGTGTCTTTGAATCACTCAGCATGGCTGCCCAAGGTCCCTGCAGGCCCAGCTGTGAGGTCCTGCAGGCATCGGGCTGCGTCCTGGCCGCGTAACTGGGCCTGCAGCAGGGCGAAGGCTGTGAGCTGCGCCACACGTTGGATGGGCCACGACTCGGCCAGATGCTCCACCAGCTGCAGGCTGTGCAGCAGGGCAGCCAGCAGCCACCAGAGAACCATCTTCCTCCCCGCGCCCCTGAAGGGGAACTGGGAGCACGCCGCTCTCACCTTCAGATTGACGTCGCTCCAAGACCGACTCTCTCTTTCTTTACAGTTCTACTGCCTCTGAGAGACGTCCACATATACACAAAAGGTTGTAAAGTACTTTTGTGGGGTAAAGTGGTATTTCAGCTAAGTATTAAGAAATTTAAGAAATGTCCCTTCTCATGGAGTGCTAATCAAATTGGGAGACAGTTAGCTTAAGGAATGGAAAAGAATGAGGCAGCCAGTAGTAAACTTCAGGAGAAAAGCTGTGAGAGAGAGAAAGAGAGAGAGAGAGAGAGAGAAATCGATCTGCCTCTGAATTTTTTAATAGTATTGGGATAGTAGTGGCAATGGTGGTGGTGGTTGTAGAGTTTATGTGCTCTTTTATGATGAGGGTTGGCAGCAAGCCTTCTCTGCCAAGGCTGTGGGTCTGCTCTGTCCAATAGCACTTTCTGAGATGGGAATATTGGATATCCGCACCATCTAATAAGTTAACTCCTGGCCACATGGAGCTGTTGTGTTCTGGAAATGAGGCTAGTCCTTGACTCTGCTATTTCCATGATGACTCCCATCTCCAAGGATCTCCTGCCTCTCCTGCCAGAAGAGCCATGTAGCAGGGAGGTGTGGGTGTGTATGCTGGCTCTGCCACCCCTTGGCCATGAATTTTAGGGCCACTGCTTTTCCCCTCCAAGATAATGGGTCCTTTCTTTCCTATTTGTTCTTCTTCTCTTCACATGTATGAGCAGTGAGAACACATAGAATCTCCTCAGTAAAAGATCTTTAGTGGCCATGTACTCCAGAAATTTGGGGCACTCTGGGGCTCTTTGGGGGTAGAAAAGACATGACAGCACACAGTGCAGCTTGTAAGAAGTTTATTCTACAGACAAAAACAGATGTTCCAGCCAAGTTTCCTCAGAGGAGACAACCTGGGTGTGGTAAACAGACAAGGACTTCCATTATCATTGTACTTTTAAGGTGGCAAAGACAAAATATCGGTTTGCTTTGATGGGGATCACGCCATCATCATTAGGGCAGATGCCTAGTTCCCGAATAACGTCAGATATTGCTGCAATTTTCAAAGGCTCTGAAAAACATGCAGACAAAGATCGATCCCTCAGATACTCCAGCTGTATCATTTCTTTTCTACTAGTATCAGGAACCTGCCCACTAGGGTTCAGTTTCCCTAATTCCTTTGCAAATCTAGCTCCCATATTAGCTTTCACATACAGTACCTGCCTCTCAGAACCTGGGTGCATTCACATCTTTTCTCTCTCTCTCCTTTCCTCCCTGATCCCCCACCCTTCCCCTGCTGGGGTTCTGTTCTGGTTGCCTTTCTAAAGCCACATTTCTGTGTACAGCTTTTCCTTCCTGGTGGACAGCCCTTCCCTAGGACAACATATGCACTTACCTTTGACCTCAAATTGCCAGTATAAGTTCTTTGGGGCATCATTACAGAGGCAGTAAGTATATTTGTAGGTGGGTTGACCTTCCATGGAGACATTGCTTCTGAGGTAGGTTTTAACCTGGTGAGGAAAGAATGAGAGAAGAGCAAGAACCAGGTGTCAGTGTGGGGGATGGGAAGGGAAGGGAAGGGGAAGAGAGGAAGCTGGAGGGAGCAGAGCCGTGGAGGTGGACCCAAGGTCTGGAGGTGGCTGTTTTGCTAGTATTATTTCAGGACCTGAGTCTAGGTTAGACGGTTTCCTCTCCCCATACCTTCAAACTCCTGCCTTAATGGTATGGGCATGAGGCCTGGGAAGGGAAAGGAAGATGAAAGGGAATCCACAGGGTGAGGGAGCTTATCCTGGGGCAACCAGTTGTCTGGGAGGTGGATTGAGCTTTGTTACTAGTCAGAGAATTCAGGCACTGATCTGCATTGACTTTTATTCTGTGAGCTGGTGGAACTGCAGCCACACTTGGTCGAAAGGAAAAAAGGCCGGGCTTTGTTGTTAGGGCCATGACCAAGGCCCAGCCATGCTCCTCCCTAACTTTGTGACCTTTGCTGATTAAAGTTACACCTCTCAATTCCACTTCCCACAGTTGTGAACTGAAAACAATTATGCACTAAGCCAGGCTGTTAGATAACCAGGAGGAATCTTGAATAGAATTGTCTTTTATCTTAGGAGTACTTTTCAACTTAAAACCCCATATTATTGTATATGTAAATTTCAGTGGAGTTAGGAAAATTTTATCTAGTTCATGTTAACACAGAGGTTTTATCCTGGGGTCTGTGGACCCAGAGGAATCTATGGATAGAATTTGAGTCTATGAACTCAAGTGGGGGAAAAAATGTGTCTTTTACTAGCCTCTAAGTGAAATTTAGTGTGCTTTTAGTTAGGAATGTCATCAAATAATCACAGTAGCATGATTAGATGTGATTTTATCACAAGGAGAAACGTGGATATGGTCATACAACTTTACAGCTTTAGATACCTTGACACACTGCCTGCACTCATCACCACCTGAAACATATGGCAGTTGTCAGAGTGCCTGCTTGTTCATGGCTGAGGCCATCTGGCTTGCTGGCCATCTTCCCACCTCCTGAAACTGGCTCAGATCCCTGGCAACTCCACAACCTAGCCCTTCAGCCCCAAACATTGCAATCAAATGTTCTCGCTGTTGGAGTTTTTACTTAGAATACTTTGGGAAATTCTATTGTTTCTTTAGAAAAATCTATCCTTGCTTTGTTTAGCTTTTTATTACATTCACAATATATCTTTATGAATCACAAACTTCACTACTTGTATAATTAAAATGAAAAGTCAAAGATCAGCAGACAGTTTCATGTACTTCTTCAAGCTAAGCAGTAGCCAAACACAGATAAATAATGCCCTCGTGAAATAAAATGTGTCTGTATTTTAAGTTTACTGCCTTTCCAGCTAATGTGTTAGTAAAAAACATACATATTAGTGCATTACAGGTTTATTTTTTAATAATTTTAGCACTGCTACTCAATGTGGTAGTTTTTCTATATAACCCAATGTACTTTATGTGTTTAGAAGCAATTTTCTAATAAGCATTCTATAGATTTTGTGAGACCAGCCAAATTGTCCCTAGAACACAAATGTGTAAGCATTGTGGTTTACAACATGTCCTTGTGGAAGGACATATCCACATGTCCTTTCAGCCTTAAAGGACTTTATAATCTTTACACTTAAATACATGATGGAGGTATAATGTATTCTATTCTAATTTTAAAATAAATAAATGTGAGCCTAAGACCCCATTTTATCAAAAACACAGTTGCAAAAATATTATAACTAATAGACAATGAGGATCAAGTGGCAGAAATTTTGTAGTTATCCAAATAAACAAATTACATTTTACCCCAATTTTAAAGACAATAAAGATTTTTTATAGCTATTCTTCTAAATTGAAAGCCTGTTGCTGAAAGCTATCAATAAAAATTGGCTAATTAGAACTAACAAATTTTGCTTTCCCATAAATTCTTTCTAGTTTGCAAAATCACTTAGTTTGAGGAATTTCTTAGACTATACTTGGGTAGTAGACCTATTTTGTACTTGGGTAGATTTTGAAAAGATTGCTTTATTTTATTGTACTAGCATTATTCTTGACTGCATAATTTTATTATGCAGTCAGGAATAATGCCTTTTGTTTTCTGTATTCTTTTCTGTAAATAAATTCTGTCTTACCACTGGGGGGTAGGGGGTGGAATAATGTAATGAAGAATAATAAAATACATGTATAAATTTAAAAAAAAGAATAATGACTTTTATTCTTCACTTTTATTAATCATAATAGTATAAAATTTTATCACATGTCATTTTGTTGATTCAAACTCATTTCATTATACCCATCGTATTTTCAGGTGTGGAACTACTATTATGACCTATTATTACCAGAAACTACCATTGTCCTCTGAATTTTATTTACACGTTATTTATACATTCTCATTCTCAACTGTAGTTGAGACAAAACGCAAAACTGAAAAATTATGATCCAGCCTCCCTTATACCCCAAATTAGTATACATGGTTCAGATTCTTGAATTGAAAACAAAAAAATTTGACAAAGCAGCCAAGGTAGTCATTACCCCATGATTAAGAATCTTTCTTCTGCAGATAAGGGATATTTCTAGTATGTGTTTTAATGAATTACAGCCTTTATCCTCCCAATTTTGTTTCTTACTTAATCATTACCCCTAAATCTCATTTGAATTAGGAAACTCAAGCTGTGGGGAGATACCTGTGCTGCTCAACAGAGGGTATCCTTCAAAAAGGGTATGGAGCAGGAAGCAAGGAGAATAGGGGACACATAGATGGTGGCCTTTGAACACAGGTAGTTGACAAGGCACAGGTTGTGTGTCTGTGATACCTGAGAAGATCATTGCCCAAAAGGAGAAGGACACACAATCAGTATCCCTGGGAAGAATCTCAGTGGGTTAATACCTGCCCAGGCCTCATTTACTTGTGGCTCACGGCAGCTAGATAAGAGGGACAATGCTCTAATGGCAGGCTGCTCAAAGTATCCTTCTTTGGGCACAGCTTCTGTGTTCCCCAGGAGTTTGTTAGAATTCCAGAACCTCTGACCTCTCCCCAAACCTGCTGAATCAGAAACTGCACTATTAAGATCCCCAGGGGAATTTTTATGCACATTACCATTTCAGAATCTCTGGTATAGTCCAGAGATTGGAGTTCCCTCAACAGCTGAAATGAACTGATGGAAAAGGAGAGGTGTATGAGTTCCTTGTCAAAAAGAAGAGACTGCAAATAAGGGTCAAGTGATGGTGACCCAGAGCAAAAAGCAGAAGAAAGGCAAAATGAAAGCACACTCCCACTAAGCTTACTGGGAATGATGAATCTTATCTTGCCCATCCATCCTCTTCTTCCCATACCTCCTCAGCCTACTGAAGGGGGCTACATTTTTTTTTCTTCTGAGGACTCCCCTCTACTCCATCCCAAACTCATGTTCTGGACCTTGAGGAACTCTTACTGGTTTTGCATCAGCTCTTATACTTTTTTCTATTCTCCGTTCTTCTCATTTCTCATTCCTCCATTCTCTCTCTCATCTTTCCTAGACCTCTCTAGATCAGGATTTCTTCATCTATAAAACTGGAAGTTTTCTGCCCCACTCCTACAGTTCTGAGGCTCAAGCAGCATAACATGTAGGGGAATTTTTATTAAGTATAATACACAATATTAAAGAGATAGATTAATTAAACTGTACTCATAATCAAGGGGCTGGAATTTCTTTTTTTTTGATTCATGCCCCAAGCTTTACTTACCACCATACATTCTTTCAGCTCTGTTTTAACTGTGACCTTTAACAAGACTTCATTATCTGTGTCTTTACTTTTATTTATTTCCGTGCTCATTATCAATGGCTTTTTTGGTCTGGAATGAGAGAAGCAGAACACAGAGATTAGAGACCAATCCATGGCAGGGAGCATTGTGTGTGGGGGGAAGCTTAGGGATGGTGATGGGTGTTAGGTCAGTTGTTCAGCATTAGAATCTTCAGACGTTTTGTGTTGATTGGTGTGGTTGCCTTGTACAGATTTAGTTTTATTTGATGAAGCAAGTAGGACATATTTAAAACTGAGAATTTTCCATTGATAAAAAACAATTTATAAAAAAGAAAAAAAAAGGGAAAAAGTACAATACCACATGTCATTTTTGAATAACATCCTACAAGTTCTGCTGATTGTCTACTGAGTGGGATGGATGGTTCAAGTCATCAGTAGAAGAAAATATCCTATCAACAGAATCACATTAATTCAGCAAACATCTGAATGCCCAAAGGACTCTGTATACAAAATCATCTATGAAGATCCTCTTTGTTTAATTCCAGGATAGGGTCTATTTAGCTCTTTAGGGGATTTGCAAATTTGGGAGCTTTAGACATTCAGACCACACATGACCAAGTGAAAGGAAAAGGAAATGGAGGCAGAAAGAATGGGGAAATCGTCTTTCTCAGTCGATGAGAGGACTGGGTTCAGGGCCAGGAGAGTTACCTTCTCTTTCCCAGTGTGAACTAAAATACAGTCTTACTGTAGTCTCCCACTGGCTAACTGAATGGACCCCTTCTTGGCCAAGGGGATGCTCTAAAACTGAGCCATGAGAAGGGAGGTCAGACATACCTTCTCATATCATGCCTCTTTCTCTTCTTGCAGATATTTTTTGTCACTCATTAACTCCTGTAGGTCCTCAATATACATAACAAAACACTTGAGTCTTGTCTCTAATTAATTGATTTCCTTATCTTAACTTAAAGCATTCTAAGCCTTTAAACAAAGCTTCATTTCTTTAATCAATTATCAATCAGAGCATATTTAAAGCCACCTATAACTTGTAATTTCCTCATCCCTTTAAGATGCCCCACTCTTTTTTTTTTTTTTGAGACAGAGCTTCAAGCTGTCACCCTGGATAGAGTGCTGTGGCATCACAGCTCACAGCAACCTCCAATTCCTGGGCTCAAGCAAGTGTCCTGCCTCTGCCTCCGAAGTAGCTAGGACTACAGGCACCTGCCACAACGCCTGGCCATTTTCTGATTGCAGCTGTCATTGTTGTTTGGCGGGCCCAGGAAGGATTCCAACCCGCCAGCTCAGGTGTATGTGGCTGGCTCCTTAACTGCTTAAGCCATAAGTGCTGAGCCTAAGATGTCCCACCTTTTAAGGCCAAATCAATGTATTCCCTCTGTATATGGATTTATGATTTTATCTGTAATTCTTATATCCTTGAAATGTATAAACCAAAAGTGTAACCTAACCACAGACAGTCTACTTGCCCAAGGTTTCTTTGGCATGGCTCTGCACCATGGTCCTTAAATTAAGTTCAATATAAACTTCTAAATTATTTTACAGAGTTTGACTTTTTTTTCCATTGACACTTGGAACTTCAACTCTGCCTCTTTGGGATTGGGTAGGACAGAGATAATGCAGTTTCTTAGTCCACAATGCTCACAGCCCCATGTTCCTAGGGCCAAACGTCTCAGCAATTGCTCTGGTACTCAGTGCACAGAAAAGGGGTGGAGATGCTTTCAAAATCTCTCCTATTTATCCTCATTTCTTAATAGATGTGTTACTTAGTTCAATGTAAGCATTGTATATCGAAGCAGTACCCTGTACCCCATAAATGCATCAATGTACAAAGTTATTATTTAATAAAAAATAATTTTAAAAACTCTATTTGTGAATGAGTTTAAGACTGATGAGAATGAAGGAGCTAAGGAAATTTCACCCCCAAGTATGATTCCTTGGTATAAAGAATATTTTCAGTGGAAAGGCCATTTTTTATTAAAAAAGCATTGACCTCTCTTCTGTAATACAGTAACCTGATTTAGAATCAGAAAAGGGGCTTCTAGACTCCTTATCACATGCTAATAGACCTGGCCCTCCAGGTCATTTGAAGCACAATACCTATCTCTCAGGTTAATTTACTAATCAATCCCTTTCCCTCCATCTACCCATCCCCACTTAGCAACCACTTGCTTCACATATATTTACCACTTTCTCTCCCTACTCCCTTCTAAAAGGTAACTTTCAAAGCCATTGACTATCACCGAAACTTCAGGAAATCATTCTTGTGGTTCCCCCATGCGCATGGTATTTGGAAATAAACCTTTCTCTTATTAATATACTATAACTGTGAGTTGATCTTTTCAGTGAGCCAACTTAGGGGAAAAGAGCAAGTTTCCCTAGGACTCCCCTTCAGGACTGAAAGATTTCCTGGAATGAGGGGCTTTGAATGCTAAAACCAGGGAAGTTCTGGACAAACTGGGATGATTGGACACTCTAATACTCACAGTTTATTTCAACAATTTGCTGCTCCTCAGGGCTAAGTTGAGTGTCACTGGATCTGAACCTGTCTCTATGCATGGTTTCTCAGGATACATGTCTCAGTGACACTGGCTTGTCCATACCCTTGACAGCTTCCCCAAGGAGAGGGCCTCTGGCCATGCCACAGAGAGCAGAGAGCAGATTTCCTGTGGCTCTCTTTTCTTTTAACTTTTTGACTTGCACTTATCTCCCATCATATGAGACATATGTATAAACGTGGGATATTTAAGAAAAATATTAATATAATAGTTGGTATTGTCCTGAGACGTACACTATCTCTGATTAAATTACTGCCCAGTGCACCACTGAGATTTACAAACAGAAAATCTTACCAAATCTCTGGAGGAAGCTGGCCTCCAAAATCTGAGACTGTCCCTTTTGGCACTCCACATTGATTTTATAAATTGATCCCCAGATTTAGGATTTTCTCAGTGTCTGGTTATTGTTTATGTGATTAGTGGATAGACTGAATGTTGCTTACCTAGGTGTGCTGATGCTACAACAGTGATTAAAAAAAAAAAAAGGAAGGAACTGATGTTTTTCCTCATTTTGGTATTCCTTTATGGATTGAGTCAGATCAAGGGATTGGTTTAAACTATGTGCTTGCAAAGACTCTGGGGTACTCATTAGAGCTTCACACTCCATGTCACCCTCAAGCTTCGGGGCAAGTGGAATATAAAAATGTAGAAACAAAAAATCTTTCAGAAAAATCTCTCAAGACTCTACACTTAGATTACCAGAAACATTACCTTTTGCTATTACAAAATTCTGAAATTCTCCAATTAGGAGATGTGGTTAAACCCTTTTTTTCGCCCCATGCCTACTAGCATCTATAACCCTTCTATTCCTAAACTGAATGGGCACTATAGGGATTTAAGTAAGTAACTTGATATCATGGCTGCTACATGCAGACACTGATAAGGGTGGAGCCTGTCATCAGTGGGTGATAGGAGCATGATCTTCACCAACTGACAGGACTTGTCATCCTGTTTGACCAATTGACCACCTTTCAAAGTTTTAGAACACATGCATTGCCACCCCTCTGGGAAGGCCTTTGTGAAGCATTGTTAACCAAGACTCTCACTGCTATAAAAGTGAAAGGCAAGTCCTTCTGGATTCACCTGAGCCATGTCAACTCCACCGAGACAATCAGGGACAATGTCCCCTACAGGTCACCTGAACACAAGGTTTTCCAAGTCAGCTCCTAGGCCCCTGAAGCAGACACCTTTACAAAGTAGACAGATTTTCCCAACACCATTTATCAAGAAACCCCATTTATCATTTATAAATTCCTTTTAGCCTTTTACATTCTCCACAGTCGTTTAAATGTCTCTTCTTTTTCGCCTTCCCCTTTAAGAACTGCACATTGGAAGTCAAGTGGATATTGCTTCAACCTAACCTATTCTTCCTTTTATCTTCTACTGTGACTTTTCTTTCAAATTATGCCCTGTTATTAACTTTACTCTTCTTCCAGCATGTCAGACACAGATCTGCCATCTCTTTATATCAGTCTTTCATACCCTGGCCACACTAACTAGCCAATCTAATTACTGGTTATGCCAACATCAGAGAATACAAAGGAGCACTTAATGTAAGTGTATAGTGGAATCAGTCCAGAAGATGGATACATGACAAGACGTGACACCACAGCTGGAGAAGAACCACTATGCTGCTTCTCCTCTTGATGAGACAACTGGACACAAAAGAAATGTCTGTGTAAGCTCAAGAATTGTGTGTTACCTAGAGAAAGTCACTAGAAAGGAATTATTCCCTCTACATTGAAAACAGGGATGATGCTGGATGCCCTATGGTGATCAGAACCTACAGTTTGATTTCACAGATGGCATTCTGGTATCTCTTAGATGGTGCTGACACTAACCCTTATGATGTCAATGATTGTCAAAACACCAGAAGTTCTGGGCAGGGCACAAACCAGGCCTGTGCAACTGGTGTAGCTCACTTGCTTCTCTTGTTAAGTTGCCAGACACTTAAGATTGCATATGGATAGAGAAAAAAGTCTGGACTTACTTAGTTAAATGATCAACCCACAGAACTACCAGAACTAGTCTTTAATATCAAATATTTTGTAACATATGCTGTTCTCATAGACTGACAGGGATACATGGACACTGGAGATACGGAAGTGCCAGTGAGAAATTAGATTAATGAAGACCTATTTCTAAGAATGGGAGACTGATTATTAATGGGGTTTAAGGGGTGTGGGGAAATGTGCTCAGATCTGTTCCTTTCTACATATATTTATTCTCATTTTCATGTATGATCCTCTCTTTTCGGATCTATTGTTACTAGCCTGATAACCCAATCTCTCTTAATAGTTACTGACTCAGCTTTAAATGTGTTGAATTTGTAGGCAGATTCCAGATAGGTGAAATGAAAGCGCTAAGGAAATTTCACCCCCAAAATATAACTCCTTGGGATAAAGAATACTTTGAATTAAAGGCCATTCTAGATCAGGAAGATTTGGAAGAGGCTGTCCATCTATCTGCAAAAATCAAACTGAACTGATCAAAAGATTAAAGGGGGCAGCTAACTTCATTTCCTCTCCCTGTTTCCTCAGTATATTGCAGGAAAGAAAATCAAGAATGCCATCAGAACTGGCCCAAATCATTTAAAACACAATACCTTACTTTCAGGTTGATTCACAAGTCAATCTGTTTCCTCAGCTATTCATTCTCCCTAACAACCACTTGTTGCACCTCTATTCCACATCCTTTGCCTTTTAAAAGGTATGTATAATGTGTAGAAAAATATCTGACCATTACTGAGATATGGGGTAATCACTCTTGTGATTCTCCCCATGTACATGGTATTTGAAAATAAATATTTCTCTTATTAATCAGCCTTAATTGTGAGTTGATCTTTCAGGGAACTTTTGTGAGGGGGAGGGCATTGTCTCTTCATCTGAACAAAGGTGTAGATTATGAATAGGACATAGACCAGAGCATACGAGGAAGATTAATTGTTAATTACAGTCTATAGGAACACTGGAGCCTTAGTCCCACAGGTAATCAAGAAGCAGAGAGGAGAGAAGTGGAGCTGGAAGGAGGCCCCAGAGAGCTCCTGGGGCTAGAGTTCTGAGAAGTTGACAAAACTCTTCAGGGAGGGATATGCAGATTTACAGATCAGGAGAGGAGCACTGCCTGCAAAGGTTTTCGTGGGAAGGAGAAAGGCATTGCTCACATGTCTTCCTGAGCTTTGCTGGTCTCCAGATGCAGGCAGAGAACCAGAAGCAGGGTGGCAACACCGGCCCTGAGTAGGAGCTGGAGAGAGCGCATGCTGCAGGGAACAGAAGGTGCTATGTCCAGCGAAGTGGTGGCCCAACAGAAGGTGCTGTGTCCAGAGAGTGGTGGCCCAGGTGCCCAGCACACCTCTTATAAGCAGATCCCGGAAGTGAAAGAGCTGCCAGGTAAATCCACGAGGTATATCACCTCCTGACTTATGATCTTTCCTTGTTGAGCCAAAGTTTGTTTTCTTATGAAAAAAAAAATCAGCATTCATCTAGATTGTCCGAGTCTAGGAAAGGAGTCAGCTTGTCCTTCCTTATTTTCTTAGAGTCAGAGCTTCTCACAATGGACAGTACCTCAGAAGGCACAGCAGTTTTTCCCTAGCTGACAGAGATGGTTTCTTTCCCTTCATTCTGTGCTCATCTGTCCTCTTGTGTGTAGCTTTAGCTGCAGTTACTTCTCCCCTAATCTCTAGAGTCAGAGGACCCCACTGTGGGAGCTCATTACAGACCACAACCCTAGGTCACATTTGCTTGATCACCGCATAGTCAGTTAAAAAGTTGATGCCATTCAAAAAATCTCTTGGATCACTAGGAGGATGTTCAGGACTTTCCTAAGGGGTAACACCTGTCAAGAGGTGGGAGAACTCAGCAAGACACTGGCTGCTCTGATGATGGGAGCCCATAGCGCTGGGTTACGTGACGAGGTGTGCTATTTTCGAGTCCTTCTAAATGCAGGTGCAGTGGTACTATACTACAGACCCCCAAGAGTACAAGGCTCCACAGTCTCCAAGGAAGGGTAATATTTTATAATAATTCTAGACCATTCCTGTAAATAATTTTCACTCCCACTTCAGACTTCTTGGCACCATGGAGCCTGCTCATTTTCTTACTGACACATCCACTTGCTCACCCTTGTTTTACAGCATAAAGCACACAGGAAGGTCCACAATGGAAAGGATCCCCTCCATTAGCATAGAACCCCATCATGTCCTGGATATGCCTTGGCCCTGGAACTCCTCTCTTGGATGATGGGGAGACTTGCTTTTGCTGACAGTGTGATTGTGTGTTTCTCTTTATTAAATTAAATCTGTTCTTTAACCTAGTGTTTATGACTCTGTGAGATTTGTTTCTTTCCTTTGCATGACAGGTTGCAGCCCAGGAAGATCTTCTCTGGCAAGAGAATGAAAAATCAGCATCCTAGGAGTTATATGCATGTGTTGCTATAGCCAGGATTCAGAATTAAAGTCCAGGTGTGTACTTTTGGTTTCTGGATGTAGTTTTCAAAATTATTCTACTTGCTTCTTCCACTCCTGCATCTGCCTCCTCATTCCTGTGGATGGGACATCATTCATGTCATTCCTTGCTTAAAACTCCAGCTACTATATCCCTGGGATCACATGCTTTCTTCTCTGTTTAAGTCCTAGGGACTCAAGAGTAATGCGTTGCTTTACCTTCCTTTGTTCATAACGACAGTCCTCTGTAAGTATTCTCTCCCATTTAAATTTTCTTTATAACTGATCCTTCTCTTACTACTTACTTGAATAATTTCCATCAGAGGGACATACTCGCTAGACTGACCAAGGTATTAAGGCCAAAGAATTTAGAAACTCTCCATGTAGGAAAATCTAGAAGAACTCTTTGTTGGGTTTAACTTCTTTTGAAGGCACAGCCCTTCCCTTGAGGTTTTAGCTTTAGCATCAGGGAGGCCATGTTCAGAGAGGGGCAGATGACAATGGGTTAAGACAGTGATTCTCAACCCACAGGAACTGTATTAAAGGGTCGCGGCATCAGGAAGGTTGAGAAAGACTGGGTTAAGAGAAGTATGGAAGGTAAAGCGGCTGATCTCCTGCAGGCCAGCAAGAAATGGTGTTACTCAGAACACTTCAAAGTACCAGATAACTCTTTTTTTTTTGAGACAGAGTCTTACTTTGTCACCCCCAGTTGAGTGCTTTGGCATCATAGCTCACAGCAATCTCTAATTCTTGGGCTCAAGTGATTCTCTTGCCTCAGTCTCCTAAGTAGCTGGGACTATAGGTGTCTGCCACAATGCCTGGCTACTTTTAGAGATGGGATCTCACTCTTGCTCAGACTGGTCTCAAACTTGTGAACTCAGGTGATCTGTCCACCTTGGCCTCCCAAAGTGCTGAGATTATAGGCATGACCCACTTTGCCCAGCCCTAAGTGCCCCTAGCTCAGACAGCTCTTAAGTACTATGCAGGTCATGGTAGTGTGATGGGTAATTTTATGTATTAGGTTAGCAAGGCATGGCGCCCATTTTTGGTAAAACAACAGTCTAGGATGTTTCTGTGATTTTTTTTATCTTTTAAAGATGTGATTCACATTTACATCTTAAATCAGTAAACATCAAGTAAAGCAGATTATCTTCATAATATGGGTAAGCTTAAGAGGAAACCTTATGGTCCTTTCAGAAAAAATAAATTAGGGGGAAAAGACGAGGCTAGAAGGTTTAAGAAGTCAAATAGATGTTGATAAAATCAGATTGTAAACAATTTAGGAAGCTTATAAAAAAGACTTGAAGGCACTAGGAAAGGGATTGGAGATTAAGGAGAATCTTGCCACAGGCTAAATTTGCAAAGTAGAAGGTGACCCCAGACTTGGGAAGGCTCACAGGAGGAAGATAAGGAGTAAACAATAAAAGGACTTAAAACAGGAAACACACAGGGAGCACACACCACCTGTGTAACACTGTACTAAACATTTGATGTGTATTGTGTCAATCTTCATAATAACCCTCTGAAGTGGGTTGCCATTTTTGTTCCATTTTTCAAGTGGATAAACAGGCACAGAAGAGAGAAATACTTAGCCCAGGTCATAGAACTCGTAACTAGTAGAGTCAGCTTTGGATTCAGGTTTTATGTAATCTGTAAGTTTTGGTTTATGATATTGAAAAAACTCTTTCAGAAACAGCACCTAAACTTACAAATATAAACACAGACACAGGACCCTGGAAGAGGCACCTGTTCATGAGGAACCCCTAGGGTTTGTATCATTAATGTGAATGGATACACCTCAGGATGAAGCCAGAATTTCAGTGCAGTCAGTCCGACTCCAGAATAGAACGAGTTGCAAAGTTAGTAATAGGCAGGGCTGAGAGTTTATAACTAAGGAGTCTGACTCCAAACACTTGCCTGCCCTGTTTCTTCATGCAATGCCATGTCAAAGTTGAGGAAAAGACACTCAGTAAGGTTTTAATAACTTGTTCTCAGTCATATAGCCAGGAAATCACAAAGGTGTTGCAGTTTGGTTTGGCCATATGACTAGGCCCAACCATTAGAACTGAGATGGACGTGAATCCAAAGTTGGCACTTGGAGTGACTACTGTTTCCTCCTGCTTGATCAAAGTGAGTGCTAATAGGACTTGCACAAGGGCACCTGGTGCATACTCAGGATGTGCTGTGCTGTTTGCCAGAGGCAATCAATCCAAGTAAAACCTCTCAGAGGAGAGAGAGTCTGGAGCCTGACTCTACTCTTAGAAATTCTGTCATATTTAGTGTCATTTCTAAGGTCACTTTGGGCACATCAGGGCCAAGATAAAACTCCCCTTTATATCCTGAAGGTTTATTGAAAAATACCTTTCAGCCAGGCTTGGTAGCTCACGCTTGTAATCCTAACACCCCGGTAGGCCCCGTTAACCTCAGGAGTTTGAGACTAGGGTGAGCAAAAGTGAGACTCCTTCTTTAGTAAAAATAGAAAAATTAGCCTAGCACCACTGCAGGTGCCTGTAGTCCCAGCTATTCTGGAGGCTGAGGCAGGAGGATCACTTGAGTCCAGGAGTTAGGTTGCTGTGAGCTAGACTGACACCATGGCACTCTGTGAGCCTGTGAGCCTGTGCCTCAAAAAAGAAAAAAAACCAAAACAGGGAAAAGACAGATTAATGGGAGAAGTGACATGCAAATGTATTAATGCACAATGGGGAGAACTACACAGTGATTACCACCAACGCCCTGGTGGGGTACAGAAGCTTATGTACCATCTGAGGTCACGGAAGCAATAGAGGCTTGGAGCATGGCCCAAACCAGGTTATAGTGGCAAATCAGGTTGTGGTGGCAGGACAGGTTGTGGGAGGGAGGAAAGAGGAAGCCTGGCTGACAAAGGTGGTCTTACATAGGTGAATATTGAAAACTCACAGTTAGCAACCCTCAGAGAGAATAAATGGTGAATGTTTCTTTCAGACCTTTAAAGCTGTCACATTGGCAGTTAGCCATTCCTAGATCCAGACCAGACAGAAACGCTCAGAGAAGGCTGCCTGGCTGCCTCAGTGCAGAATCTCTCCATAGATGCAAATCACTCCCACAGAGACAGTTTAAAGAGCTACTGCCATTGGCAAGATCTCTGAACAGACATCTTGAAGTATGTCAAAGAAGTGTATTTTAGGGTGAAATATTTTGGTTGCTTTCAGGAATTTGTATTCAGTCATTAAAAGGTGAAAGAAAGAATGAAGAATTATGGAGGGTTTTGGGGGGATACAAGGGTCAGCAGTGGCTTCTGTCATTAGTCATGTGTCCCTGTGGGCACAGCGTAGCCACATGGTCAAAGAAATGGCAAGTGAGACTAGGGAAGTGGAGAGTAGTTGTGTGCCCAGGAAGAAAGGGAAACAGTTTTGGTGAAATTTATGTGTTCCAGTATACATGGAGTATGTGTATCTTCATTTTCAATATAGAATTTCAACCTAAAGTAATCGAAAAGGTCAGAATCTAGTTTAAAGAGTGCATTCAAATGCAAAAGTTGAAGATGGGCCCACCCAGGAAGAACACAGATGCCAAAGAATGGAAGCCAGTGTTCCAAAGGTGGAAATTTGGGATCATTTGTGAAGACAAAGTTCATGGAAGTTTAACAGAATTTCAGTACCTTTCCATGTAAGGCTTAATGCATAGTTACCAATGATCTTATTAGTGTAGGTGGTCTATTTGTCTCAGCAAAGGTATGTTTAATACACTGAAGATGTAACTGTCATGAGCTCCCTATTCTGGCCACCATCTGGTCTGAGGTAGGTGGGGGACAATGGAGGAGGAAGTTAATGTATGACAGGGGCCAGTGCCTGGAAGGGGAAGACCTGGAGTCTCATTTTTCCTTGTCATTTACAGAACCTGAACAATGAGGAAAAAGTTCACCTGTTATCTAAGAAGCAGAATTGCAAACATGGTAGTGAATCAGATCACGGTAACATGTCTCACAAGGTTTACTTTATTAAAATAAACCCTCAGCCAAAAGAGGAAATGGCCTCCCTGTGGCTAACTAGGGTACTCAAAGTTAAATAGAAGGAGACAGCATAGCTGGGTAAGGGAGTGGTCACATACTCTGTGTTCTCAGAAAGATGTTGTAAAAATATCATAGGACCTCCCTTTCTGCAATCAAACCAAACCAGAGCCTGTTGGTGATGGGGAGATAGACCATAGTTGGAAATTCCCTGCTGACCACCAACTGATCATCTGGAACCACTCAACTAAGATAGACTGGTGATTTAAGGCTCACAACTCAAGCCTCTGTTCCTCACTCCATTGACTTTTCCTTCCTGTCCTGTAATTTTCTCCTTTATCACCTCTAACTCTCCAACCTTGTCCCCTTCTGAGTGTGTTTCTGACTTATTCTGAAGACCGGGACTCTACAATCTGCAGATTGTTTTTATAGAAAATAAAGCATTCTGCTTTTCCTCTACAGATCTCAGGGTCTTTTTTTTAACAGCTTAAAGTGTTTTGAGGGTTCCAAAGGCTTTTAAATTTTATTTCACAAGAATATCAAAATATTAATGAAAGTCATGGTACCAAGATACATATTGCATGACAGCAAATATTTGATATTGCTAATCCTTTTAATTTTTGCTTTTCTGGTGGATATGTCTTAAAGGCAGTTGTGATTTTACTTCGAATTTTTGTGATCATTAATGAATGGTCTTTAGCTTTTTCATGTTTTTTTTCCTGGATATCATGTATTTCACTTTGTGAGGTGCTTGAAAGGGATGGCCTTGCAAAATTTGCAAAAATAATAGGAAAATACCAAATCCTGCAACTTTCTAGTAACAGCCTTCATGGCCTTTTAATCACTATATGAAGACGTTTATATTCTGTGTTTAGCAAGTTTCACTTGTACCCTTCTAAGATGCACAGTAAGTGTGATCCCACCAATCACCTCCCTCCACCCATCCTGTTTCCTCCCCTCTCATCCCCTCCCCTCCCTCCTCTTTCCCCTTTCCCCATATTCTTGTGCTATAATTGGGTTTTAGCCTTCATATGAAAGCTGTAGATTAGCTTCATAGTAGGGCTGAGTACATTGGATACTTTTTCTTCCATTCTTGAGATACCTTGCTAAGAAGAATATGTTCCAGCTCCATCCATGTAAACGTGAAAGAGGTAAAGTCTCCATCTTTCTTTAAGGCTGCATAGTATTCCATGGTATACATGTACCACAATTTATTAATCCATTCGTGGGTCAATGGGCACTTGGGCTTCTTCCAC
>CAUYON010007911.1:0-13100 GCA_963573935.1 Arctocebus calabarensis | reverse complement strand
TTGGAAAAAATGATTCTGTGTTTTATATGGAACCAGAAAAAATGCTGCATAGCTAAGGCAGTTCTTAGTAATAAAAACAAAGCCGGAGACATCACCATACCAGATTTTAGGCTGTACTACAAAGCCATAGTGGTCAAGACAGCATGGTACTGGCACAAAAATAGAGACATAGACATTTGGAATCGAATAGAAAACCAGGAAATGAAACTAACATCTTACAACCACCTGATCTTCGATAAAGCAATCAAGAACAAACCTTGGGGGAAAGACTCCCTATTCAACAAATGGTGCTGGGAGAACTGGATATCCACATGTAAAAGACTGAAACTGGACCCTTACCTTTCTCCACTCACAAAAATTGACTCAAGATGGATAAAGGACTTAAATGTAATGCATGAAACAATACAAATCCTCAAAGAAAGCATAAGAAAAACACTGGAAGATATTAGCCTGGGGAAAGACTTCATGAAGAAGACTGCTGTGACAATTGCAACAACAACAAAAATAAACAAATGGGACTTAATTAAACTGAAAAGCTTCTATACAGCTAAGGAGACAACAACCAAAGCAAATAGACAACTTACCCAATGGGAAAAGATATTTGCATATTTTTAATCAGACAAAAGCTTAATAACTAGGGTCTATAGAGAACTCAAATTAATCCACATGAAAAAAGCCAACAATCCCATATATCAATGGGGAAGAGACATGAATAGAACCTTCTTTAAAGACAGACAAATGACTAAAAAACATGTAAAAATGCTCATCATCCCTAATTATTAGAGAAATGCAAATCAAAACCACCATCTAAACCCAGCAAGAATGGCCCACATCACAGAATCTCAAAACTACAGATGATGGTGTTGATGCAGAGATTTTTTTTTTTTTTTAATTTATTGTTGGGGATTCACTGAGGGTACAAGAAACCAGGTTACACTGATTACATTTGTTAGGTAAAGACCCTCTTACACTCGTGTCTTGCCCCCAAAAGGTGTGGCACATACCAAGACCCCACCCCCTCGCTCCTGAGAAGGGAACACTTTCACACTGTGGTGGGACTGCAAACTAATGCAACCTTTTTGGAAGGAAGTATGGAGAACCCTCAAAGAACTCAAGCTAGACCTTCCATTTGATCCTGCAATCCCATTACTGGGCATCTACCCAGAAGGAAAAAAATCCTTTTATCATAAGGACACTCATACTAGACTGTTTATTGCAGCTTAATTAACAATTGCCAAAATGTGGAAACAGCCTAAATGCCCACCAATCCAGGAATGGATTAACAAACTGTGGTATATGTGCATTATGGACTACTATTCAGCCATTTTAAAAAATGGAGACTTTGGGCGGCGCCTGTGGCTCAAAGGACTAGGGCGCCGGCCCCATATACCAGAGGTGGTGGGTTCAAACCCAGCCCTGGCCAAAAACTGCAAAAAAAAAAAAAAAAAAATGGAGACTTTACAGCCTTTGTATTAACTTGGATGGAAGTGGAACACATTATTCTTAGTAAAGCATCACGAGAATGGAAAAGCATGAATCCTATGTACTCAATTTTGATATGAGGACAATTAATGACAATTAATGTCACAGTGGGGATGGGGGAAGGGGATAGCGGACAGGAGGAAGAAGGAAGGAGATGGGATCGTGGTGTGTGCCATACCTTTTGGGGACAAGATGTGATTGTAAGAGGAACTTTACCTAACAAATGCAGTCAGTGTAACCTGGTTTCTTGTATCCTCAATGAATCCGCAATAATTTTTAAAAAGGGGGGGAACTCCTTGCCTCTTTATTCTAATTTTATTCTTATTTCATTCTTCATCCACTATTTCAAAAACATTTGAAAACTGAATTCTGCTCTAAAACAGAAACTTTAAATATTGTTTAGAGTGGGGGTCAAATGCAATTTACCCACTATGTTGCCACTCTCTACTAAATATTCAGTAAACTAGAGAAAAGGAACTTAGCAGCATGAATAGCTGGGAAGACATCCTAGTTAAAGATGATGAGATCTATCAGTAAGTCCTGACTACTCGCTCACTCATTTAATAACCTGGAGTTAATTTACCATGCAATGCTGTAACACAACTTTCTCATTAGTATGTACTTTGCCCAAAGTGAAATATTTGACATTTTACATTAAAAATATACTATATCTGTGGCAAAACATATCCAAAGTTTAGTATTAAAAAGTAAATTAAGATCTACCATTTTAAAAAATCCTCCAAAAATCTACCTGATTTTCAGCAATGATCTGAGAAATGCCTAGCCCATTTTATGTTCAGGTGCACCACCAAGAGATTTTATTGAGAGGAGAGTGGGTGCCATTAGGCAGCCTCAACAAAAAAATGAATGTCATAAGGAATACTTGACTGTATTTTACCCATTTGTTAATACATTCATTCACTTAAATATTTGCTGAGCATTTTTACTCTGGGTAGGTTAGGGATACATGCTAGGAACAACCTTGTAAACTAGAGATGTAAGAACCCTAAATTTATTGTCTATATTTGCCATTCTCATTCTGAGAATTTTAAAAGCAAAAAATGTATCAAATACTTTGTTTTAGTTCATGCAAACAAAGTATTACAATTTTAATATCACATCCTATCCAAAAAGACTTTATAATAATATACTGGTTTCTGGGCTTATTAGAAAATGCTATGAATTACTGAAATGAGTAAGAGAGTTAATTATAAAACTACATACATAGCTTTGGCAATCATTTTTAAAATCTAGAGGAAATAAATGGTTTCCTACTAAAAGACAAATTGCCAACAATAAACCAAGGAGAAAATAGGAAAAAATGTATAGAGCCAATGACACTATAGGGACTGGAATAAGATTTACCATTATAACCAGCACCTGGGCTGAATGATTTAATACGTAAATTTTAACAAACTTTTAAGAAACTAAAAATTCCCAAAATTATTTAATATGTTTCAGATGATGGTGATGCTAATAACTGACACATGATTCAGGCATTGTCCTAAGCACATTACATTAATTCATTTAATCCTCCCGACAACCCAAGGAGGCAGATCCTATGATTATCCTCATTTTATAGTTTAGCATCATAGAATAAGATGGAAAGCTTTACAATTCAACTTTAAGATGTTAGGAGAGATGGTTACTTAACTCCCAACCCCCAAACACAACAACTGATATGATAGCAAATACTATACACTAACCTCACTTATAGTAACAATCAAAAGAATAACCTACAATTAATCAGTAATACACTAATAGGAAATTTAAATACCTTATTATAATCATAAATTAAGGAAGAAAAATATAATAATAATAAACATAGACAGGCACTTCAAAAAATTCAGCATCCTTTCCTAATAAAAAGGATTATAAGGAAGAATTATTTATGTTCACTATACTTATTACTTTTCAACATTATTTTAAAAGTTCTGGAAGTAAGTTTAGCAATACAGTGACTACAAAATTAATATAAAGTCCGGGCATGGTGACTCACTCCAGTAGTCCTAATACTGTGGGAGGCAGAGGCAGATGGACTGCTTGAGCTCAGGAGCTTAAGCTTGAGCTTAAGCAAGAGTGAGACCCCATCCCCAGCATAGTGGTGGGAGCCTATAGTCCTAGCTAATTGGGAATCTGAAGCAAGAGGATCACTTGAACTCAAGAATTTGAGGTTGCGGAAAGCTATGATGTCATGGCACTCTACTCAGGGTGACAAAATAAAGACTCTGTCTCAAAAAAAAAAAATTTACTTTACTAGTAATTAAGTAGATAAAAATTAAAACAATGAGATCCTTTCGTCTTATCAGAGTGGCAAAAATTGTACAGATCTTCATGTCACCCTCTACCAATGGTGACAAAGTGAGACTTCAAAGAAAAAAAGAAAAGAAAGAAAATTAATATAAACATTGCAGGAAAAAAAAAACACATGTCTATCCTTTCATTGATGATAATAAGTTTATGCCCCAAAAAGGACTCCTTTAAAAGAAAAAATTAGATATAGTAATTGAACATAAGATTTTCTTAGAACTATAGTAAAAGCAATAGCCCACAGGAATGTAAATGGAAGATCTATTTTATACAAAATAGTGTAAAAATTATACTTAAGGACAAATTTAATAGAAAGGCAAATAACCATACATAGAAAACTACAAAATCTTACTGAAAGAATAAAATAAGATAAAATAAAATAAAAAATGAACAAATGTAAAGATATATCATGTTCTTAGAATAATAAATAAAAAGTGATAGCACTCTCAAAATTAATACAAAATTTGATTAATACAAAAATTTCTATTAAAATTCCAATAAGGTTGATGCTTTACCAGAATCTTCACCTTCACAAAAACAAAGTAAGTCCTGAGAATAGCCAAAATAGAATTTTTAAAAAGTAGCAAAAGGGGAACTTGCCTTACCTGATATAAGAACATACAAAAATAAAAACCACTGTAATTATGTCAGTCTGAAAGTAATAAAACAGACAAAAAGATCAGAAAAACAAAGAGAATCCAGAAATAAGTCCTAGTGTATGCGAGCCTTTAATACATGACAAAGGTAGTATTTCAATTCAGTGGGAAAAAAAAGATGCTGGCATACTGAATACATCTGTGAAGAAAATTAGTCTCTACATCTTCAAGTATGGAATATCTATATATTTATAATTTTTTTTTTTTTGCAGTTTTTGGCCGGGGTTGGGTTTGAACTCACCACCTCTGGCATATGGGGCCGGCGCCCTACTCACTGAGCCACAGGCACCGCCCTATATTTATAATTTATAATATATAATATAATATATGTAATATATTTAAGAATAAGTTCCAAATTATATCAAAGATTTAATTTAAAAAGTAAAATAATATAAATTTCAAAAGTTGACTTACAAAATTTTGGTAGAAGGTATAGCAGAGTCCTCTTAAACTCACAATTGCCCAAAAGATATAAAACAAAAAATAGAATTACACAATATAACAAATATAAACTATTTGTATAAAGTGTTGTAAGTCTAAGAGTAATTGATAGGTTTGGGAAAACTATGAAGGACTCTTAAAAATTTATGATAAAAATGCAAGCAACTCAATTTTTTAAAAATAAGTATAATACACAAATAGGCAAATTCACAGAAGAATACACTAAATAGCTAACAAACTCAAGAAAAGATGTTAAATTTCACTTGTAGCTCAAGCTAAGTACTTGTACCAGGTTAACAGAAATTAAAGCAACACTGAGGTGTTATTTACACTCATCTGATTAGTAAAAATCACAAAAAATGATGCACACTGCCAGCAGGGATTCAGAGTATGGAACAATGCCATACATTATTTATGCTCTTTGGGAAAACAATCTGATATCTCTAAAAATTAAAACTGTATATACTTTGACTTGGAAATCTCACTCTTTTTGTGGAATTTAATCCACAAAACAAAATCATCATAAAAATAAGAGTACACATGCATGTACATATTTACTCCATTATTGGTCATACTTTCAAAAGATAAAAAATAAGAGCCAGAGTGAGTATTAAATGCCTATCAACAGGATAATGGCTGGATAAATATGGTACAGTCCCATCATGGACTGTTATTATGCTATTAAAGGAGTTAATTGGAGGGATTTATACATGGAATGTTGAACAAGAAAAACAAGAGGTAAAATCATGTATAAAAAGTCCACTCCAATTTTATAAAACAATAATTAAAAACCATATATATAGAATGTTACATACTTAAATATATATATATAACTAACATATAGCCATATATAAAACTATATATATGCAATACTATCTATGACATATACATAAAGACGGCGGAAAAAAATACAGATGTATACACTTCAGATTGTGAACATAGGTGAATGAGTGACTAGAGGTCATCTATTTAGGTGGTTTTCTGGCAGGTGAATGGGGCAGATAGGTTTAAGGAAGAAGATACACCAAAAAAGTAAAAGAGTTCAACTTCAGAAAGGTAAGAGGGTTTTAGAAAGGTTTTCTTTTTATGTCCCCCATTTATTTGCATATACGCATGGGGTACACATGCACTTTTGCTATACTGAAGTAACATACGTTATACTTGCCAAGCAACCGCCCATTACTCCTCCATCCCTCTGAGTCTCCACTGTCCATCATCCCATATTTCGCTTCTATGTGTGTACTTTTAACTCCCACTTACAAGAGAGAAAATGCAATATTTGTCTTTCTGTGTCTGAGTTGTTTCACTTAAGTTAATGGCCTTCAATTCCATCCACGCTAGATGGATCCACCTAAAATTACTCCAGTTTTTTTTTAAATCCTATTTTTATAAAAATATATGTGCATGTAAGTATGTGTGTTTATGAGTATGTATACATACAGACATATCTACATTATATGTAGAGAAAAACAGCAGAATAAATAATAAAGTATGAAAAAAATAAAATAATAATAATAAAATATGCTAGAACACACAAGTTTTGTTTAACCAAACTTACATTAAATGTCTAAACTGCTTTATTTTAAATTTTGACTGCAAACTTTTCTAAAATAAAATTTAGAAATGTATTTAATCAAGGAGGTAAAAGATCTCTACAAGGAAAACTACAAAATACTGATGAAAGAAATTGTAGATGACAGTCATACATCCCATGTTCATGGACAGAAAAATTAATACCATTAAAATGACAATACTGCCTAATGCAATTTAGAGGTACAAAGCAATCCCTATTATAATGTCATTTTTCTAAAGTTCACATGGAACCAAAAAAAGAACCTAAATAGCCAAAGCAATCTTGAGAATAAAGAAGAGAGCTTCAGGTATCACATTACTTGACTTCAAACTATACTATTAAGCTATAGCAACCAAAAGAGCATGGTACTAGTATAAAAATAGACACATAGATCTTCTGGGATGGAATTTCTTGAGCTCACAAGGTCAAGACCAGCCTGAGCAAGAGTGAAACCTCATCTCTACTGAAAAAATTAAAAACTGAGGCAAGAGGATGGCTCGAGCCCAAGATTTAGAGTTTGCTGTGAGCTAGAACACCACAGCATTCTACGCAGGGTGACAGCTTGAGACTCGGTCTCAAAAAAAAAAAAAAAAGAGAAAGAGAGAGAGAGAAATAGACACATAGATCAATGGAACAGAATGACAACACAGAAATAAAGCCACATACTTACAATTGATTTTGACAAAGTCAACAAGAACAAAAACATACATTAGCCAAAGGACACACCCTTTTCAATAAAATGGTGCAAGAAAAAGTAGAATGCCATATGCCGAAGAGAAACTGGTGGGTTGACTCGGCGCCCATAGCTCAGTAGTTAGGGCGCCAGCCACATACACCAGGGCTGGTAGGATCGAAACCGGCCCAGGCCTGCTAAACAACAATGATAACTACAACAACAACAACAACAAAATAGCCAGGTGTTGTGGCAGACACCTATGGTCCCAGATACTTGGGAGGCTGAAACAAGAGAATCGCTTAAGCTCAAGAGTTTGAGGTTGCTGTGAGCTGTGACGCCATTGCACTCTACTGAGGGTGACACAGTGACACTCTGTCTCAAAAAAAGAAAAGAAAAAAGAAACTTGTGGGTTCCTATCTCCTACCATATACAAAAAATCAGGGTGTCCAACTTTTTTCACTCTTGCCATACACTGGAAGAAGAGTTGTCTCAGTTCACACATTAAATACACAAACACTAATGAAAGCTAATGAGCAAAAAAAAAAAAAGTCCATGCTATTTTTTGTGGTCTGACACTACGGATAAGCAAAAATGCCCTCACAAAATCTGCATGTGGCCCACAGGCCCTAGGTTGAACAACCCTGTTAGACTTCAATATAAGACCTGCAACTATAAAAACACTAGAAGGAAAACCTAGGGAAAATACTTCTGGACATTGTCTAGAGCAGCGGTTTTCAACCTGTGGGTCGCAACCCCTTTACAACAATGAAAATACATCCTGCATATCAGAATTTACATTACGATTCATAACAGTATGTTAGTATTACAGTTATGAAGTAGCAACGAAAATAATTTTATGGTTGGGGGTCACCACAACATGAGGACCCTGTACTGAAGGGTCACGGCATTAGGAAGCATTAGGAAGGTTGAGAACTACTGGTCTAGGGAAAAAATTCTTAACTAAGACCTCAAAAGCAAAGGCAACAAAAATAAAAATAAATACTTGAAACTTAATGAAACTACAAAGCTTCTACACAGCAAAAGAAATAATCAACAGAGTGAACAGACAACCTGCAGAATGGAAGAAAATATTTGCAAACTATACATCTGATAGGGGATTAATTTACAGAATATGCACAGAACTCAATTCAACAATAAAAAAAACCCCAATTAACCCCACTAAAAAGTAGGCTAAGGACATGAGCAGATAAAGAGGATAAACAAATGCCAATGAGCATAGGTAAAAATGTCCAACATCACCAATCATCAGAGAAATGCAAATTAAAACCACAACTTACATCAATCAGAATGACCATTATTAAAAATAACATGTTGGTAAAGATGTGAGAAAAGGGAATGTTATACACTATTGGTAGAAATATAAATTAGTACAACTTCTATGGAGAACAACATGGAAATTTCTTGACAAACTAAAAATGGAACCACATATGACAAAGCAATCCCACTTCTGGGTATCTACCCAAAGGAAAATAAATCAATACACAAAAAAGACACCTTCACTCGTACTTTCATCAGAGCACTATTCACAAGAACAAGGTATGGAATCAATCTAAGTGATCTAAGTGTCAATCAAAGGAGGACAGGATGGGCTCAGCACCTGTAGCCACTGTGCTAATGTACACCACGGCTGGCGGATTCAAAAGCAGCCCAAGCTAGCTAAACAACAATGACAACTGCAAAAACAACAACAACAAAAAAATAGTGGACATTGTGGCAGGCGCCTGTAGTCCTAGCTACTCGGGAGGCTAAGGCAAGAGAATCGCTTAAGCCCAAGAATTGGAGGTTGCTATGAGCTGTGATACTGCAGTACTCTACCAAGGGCAACATAGTGAGACTCTGTCTCAAAAAAAAAGAAAAGAAAAGAAAAGGAAAAAAGAAGGACAGGATAAAGAAAATGTGCTATATACATACAATGGAATACTATCTGGCCTTAAAAAAGAAAGAAATCATGTCTTTTGCATCAGCATGGATGGAAATGGAAGCCATTAACCTAATTGAAACAACTTAGACACAGAAAGACAAATACTACATGTTCTCACTTTTAAGTGGAAGCTAAATAATGTATACACATGGAGCCAGAGTATGAGATGATGGACAGTGGAGATTTTGATGGGTGGGAGGTATGTGATGGAAGGTTGCTTGGCTAGTGCAATATGC
Organism: Arctocebus calabarensis; assembly: GCA_963573935.1. Lineage (NCBI taxonomy): Eukaryota > Metazoa > Chordata > Mammalia > Primates > Lorisidae > Arctocebus > Arctocebus calabarensis. The sequence continues at coordinate 3,784 of CAUYON010007911.1, read as the reverse complement.
ATTGCTTCAGTGACAGGCACTGAAGGCCTTCACTTCATTCATATATGGAAAGAAAACAATGCAGCAAAATTATGCCTCATGCGTATATGCAAATAATTGGGAAAAAAGGAAAATCTTTCTAAAATTTATCATATGTCCCTGCTTTCTTACAAATCATCTAATAATTACAATTTTCTATTTTACTGATGATTTGGGATCAGTATGGCAAAATGGAAAAATGCCTAAAACACTGGACCCTGACAAACCTTTATTCATGCCTACTTCCAACCCTAACCCTGTGGTCCTAGGTACGCTTTTCTAAAACTCAACTTTTCGCACTATTAAATGAAGACAGTTCATTAACACAGTGTACTCAATAATTCTCATTAGTAAGTTGAGTTATGACTTGCAATATGAAGATGCACTTGGGCAAAGGACTGACTGCTTATATACAAGAATAAGACAGCTATGCTTTTTTTATTATATTAATACTTAGGATGCCTCTTATTACAGTTAAACTGTTTCTCCCCCTCTTCTTTTTTATACAAGTAGTGAAAGAGAGCTACGTAAGAATCCAACACAGTAGCGAATACGATTTATCACATCAGCTATATTCCAGAATCAAAGAGTGTATCATAAACACCACAAATTATCAGCTTTCACCTCTTGCTGTCAGTGCAACTATCTTAACAGTAATCCTCTTAATTCCACTCCTAACTTTTTAAAAATGCACTAGTCTCTACTGTGAAAAGAAAAGTATGTGAAAGTTTAGTGCATAAACTTTGTGACATCTTTCACTTACAGCTATATTCTACACATACAGAGTTACAATTACCTTTTAAGAAACAGCTCATTAAGTAGGGAGAAAAAAATCTCTTTCTGCAACCAAAAAGTTGATTATCTCATCCATAATTTAAAGATTATAAACAGTTATGCCCTTACACTTTTCATCCCATCTATTTTCTAAATATTGCCCTAAGAATAATTTGTGAGTATTTTCCTTTTAAAATTGAATTTTTATAGATCTAAGTATTTTCTAACAAAGTAGGAAAGGAGAAACTGGCTTCCAGGGAACCAATGAAAGATCTTCCAGAAAAACCCTCATAAAGAATAAGATTTAGAAGTCACAAAATCCTGAAAATCTCACTAGATGTTATGTGGAAGGCAGTGGCAGAAGCAAAGAAGCAGCTCAAGGTTCGTGGGTCTGATTGCATTTTCAACACTTTTTTTTATCATAACCTAGAAATGTTGTATAACTCTCATTTTACCAGATGCAAACCAATCGGAATAACAAAATCTTAGTCCTCTGTAACCTGAACAAACCAATAAGGAATAACAAAACTCAATTCTCTATAATGTGTAGAATCACTTCAATTTGATCAACAGAAACAATATTCATTATCTCCTTAATATGTATGATATGCACTGTGATGGGGCTATAATACAAAGATCAATAAAACAAAGTTTCTAGAAGGAATTCTTTCTTTTAATTTTTTACTACTTTTTAGTTAAAATTATAACTACATGTTTATGGGGTATAATGTGATGATTTGACATACAATGTGGAATGCTTAATTCAGACTGATTAACATAGCCATCACCTCACTTATTTTTTATGGTAAGACATTTAAAAGTTACTTAGTTATTTTGAAATATATCCTTGCATTGTGTATGTTAGGTGGGACCCCACCAAATGCCCTCCCTCCTTTCCCCTCCCCTCTCTCTCCTCACTCCTCCCCCTTGCTAGACTATATTTGTGTTTTATCATTCATATGAGTAAGTGTTTATATATTGGTTTCATAATAGTATTGAGTACGCTGAATACTTTTTTTTTTTTCCATTCTTGAGATACTTAACTAAGAAGAATGTGTTCCAACTCCACCCAGGTAAATATAAAAGCCTAAAGGAATTCTTAGGTTGCGGATGTAAAGAGAAGGGGAGGGAAAACAGACAATGAAAAACTGATTATAACACGTATGTACTCCATAAATGATAGATAGCTATTAATGACACACGTATCAGGTGGAAGGACTTGAAACAAAGACAGCAGTCCCTATGAGAGGGTTGGTTTCTTTTGTTTTCTTTTTTTTGAGACAGAGCCTCAAGCTGTTGCCCTGGGTAGATGGCCATGACACCACAGCTCACAGCAATCTCCAACTACTGGGCTAAAGTGATTCTCCTGCCTCCGCCTCCCAAGTAGCTGGGACTACAGGTGCCCTCCACAGCACCAGCCACAATGCCCAGCTATTGTTTTTTTTGTTGCAGCTGTCATTGTTTGGCAGGCCCAGGCTGGATTGGAACCCACAGCTCAGGTGTATGTGGCTGGCACCTTAGCCACTTGAGCCACAGGCACCACACCCCATGAGAGTATTTTGAACAATGTCCTTTGAACAGCACATTAAGAAGTATGAACTTGGCTCGGCGCCTATGGCTCAACGGGCTAAGGCGCTAGCCACGTGCACCTGAGCTGGCGGGTTCGAATCCAGCCCCGGGGCCCGCCAAACAACAATGACAGCTGCAACCAAAAAATGGCCGGGTGTTGTGGCGGATGCCTGTGGTCCCAGCTACTTGGGAGGCGGAGGCAGGAGACTCGCTTGAGCCCAGGAATTGGAGGTTGCTGTGAGCTGCAATGCAACAGCACTCTACCCAGAGTGACAGCCTGAGGCTCTGTCTCAAAAAAAAAAAAAAGAAGTATGAACTTGGAGGTGGAGCAAGATGGCAGATGAGTAACAGCTTCCTTGCAGCTGGGCACGGTGAGACTGGGGAGAGAGGACTTCAGGCATCTCGGCCAGGCAGGATCTGCCCAGAAACTTCCCTTTGGGGACACAAGGAGACAGCGTGAGGCTTCTGGACACCCTGAGGAAGGCCAAAGTGGCAGAGATTGGGCAAGTGGTTGCATCTGTTTGTTCAGTCTGATCCTGTCCGCGGCTGTGGGTGGGGCAGCAGTGGGACTGCAGGCTGGAAGGGCCTTGCCTGTGAGCCGTTTGGGTTTCTTTTGGACTTGGCACTCGGTTGAACTGCCTTAGGAGAACTTGGGCAGGAGTGCGGGGTTTTTTGAGTGTTGTCTGGGGCCCCAGATTGGGCCACCAAACCAGACGGAGCTGCCAGTGTTTGGTGGCGGGCTGTGTGGAGCCACTGTGGGAGAACTGCCCTGGCAAGTTCCACCCTCAGGGTTGCAGCACAGGCATTGGGCGGGAGCGAGTAATCTAGTGACTGAGCAGCCTAAAGGTGGGGACTGAGACGCCTTGCAGCCTTAGCCCTGAGGGGCATAGGGTAAGACCAGTTTTGGCACACTGGGTAAGTGGATAGCCACTCAAGGAGTGATGCCAGCCACAGTGCTTTCCTGGGAAAGCTTCGGCTTAGCCCAAGTTAGCAATTTAAAGTGTCTTCTAAGCAGGCTGAGGAGGATTTAAGCTCTCTATCCTGCAGGGTGTGAGAAATCATTAGAAACACAGGGTTACTCCCTACAAAGATCCAGTAACAACAGAGCAATTCTGCCAGGGTCTGATCTGGGAGAGACACCTCCCCAACTCTGAGGAAGGTCATAGGCAATAGTGAAAAATAATCATGAGGCGGAATCAACAGAAAAACACTGGCAAATATGAATAACCAGAGTAGATCAACTCCCCCAAGGAATGACAAAGTAGATGAAGCACAAGACCCCTTGCATAAGCAAATGGCTGAGATGTCAGAAGTTGAATTCAGAGTCTGGATAGCAACTAAGATCAGCTCAATGGAGGAAAAGATGAAATTAGAATTTCAAGCAGTAATCCAAAAGACCCAAAAGATGTCTCAAGAACTGAAC
>CAUYON010007909.1:0-14946 GCA_963573935.1 Arctocebus calabarensis | reverse complement strand
TTTATCGCCCTGGGTAGAGTGCCGTGGCATCACACTGCTCACAGCAACCTCCAGCTCTTGGGCTTAAGCGATTCTCTTGCCTCAGCCTCCCTAGTAGCTGGGACTACAGGCGCCTGCCACAGCGCCCGGCTATTTTTTTTGTTTTGTTTTGTTTTGCAGTTCGGCTGAGGCCGGGCTTGAACCCGCCACCTTTGGTATATGGGGCCGGCGCCCTACTCGCTGAGCCACAGGAGCCGCCCCTCTTTGCTATTCTTAACATATACCAAGCACTTCCCTGTGATGTGGTCTTTGCCTTCTCTGTTCCCTCCTCTTGGACATTCTTTCCCAGAATCTCTGCATGGCCTTCTTCTCACCACTAAGTTCTCTCCCATAAGGAGGCCTTCTGGAGAGGGCTTGTCTTAACTACCCCACTTGAACAGTCTCCCCTCCCCATCATTCCTGTCTCATTTTATTCTGCTCCTAGCACTTACAGATATCTGAAATTGTTTTGCATATTTCTTGTTTTTTTTTTTTTCTTTTTGTAGAGACAAAGTCTCACTTTATCGCCCTCGGTAGAGTGCCATGGCATCACACAGCTCACAGCAACCTCCAACTCCTGGGCTTAGGCAATTCTCTTGCCTCAGCCTCCGGAGTAGCTAGGACTACAGGCACCCGCCACTATTTCTTGTTTTCTTGTTTACATCCTGCTACACACACACACAGAGTTCATTCCATGAGAGCAGAAGGCACATCCATTTTGTTACAAGTTGTGTCTTCATTGCCTGTGGTGGAAGTGGGGGGCTTGTACCAAAAAGGAGCACAACGCAAGATTGTTGAATGACTAAACGAACACAGGTTTCCTACCTCCTAGCCCCCAGCTGTCTGTGTCAAACCACAGCTTTCTCCCTATATTGCCTACGAGTTAAGTGATAAATGAATAAATGGTTAATTCTTTGGGAGCCAAAAAGGTGCCAAATATATTGCATCTTATTCTCCTAAGAGCTTGGGGAAAGGCTAAGGAGTTACTAGACAGAAATGAACTAAACACCCAGGATGGTTTTCTGTGAATGAACAGCAGAATTCCTTAGTGGTCTGGCACAAACATCCAAAGCTCTGTTCCAGTCCATTGGTGCAGGAAGAAGGGGGTCCCTTGAAAGAACCTCTGACTTGTCCTCACCATCTGGGACATGTCTTTATGGGAAATAAAATAATGTATGAACTGGCAGAGCTATAGAAAGGGCTGCTGGGCCTCCATGTCCCAAGACCTAAGCTAGGAACTGCCACCTGACAAAGGATACCTGAGCCACTACCAGGAATGTCTAGGTGGCCTAATCCAGATTCCAAAAGGCTGATTTTGCTGGGATGTGATGGGTTTTTCTAGGAACAGCATACCACCTAAATCTAAGAAGAAAAAGTAGAAAATCTAAGGGAGCAGATGATCTTAGTCCTATAATTCAGGAAACAGCAGGAATCTCAGGAGAACAGGTAGAAGAAAATTGGCCTAATGTCTCCCCCTGGCATCAAAGTGCTTCGGTCATATTCACCATCTCATGTGAGCCACCCATGAGGATTTGGGGCAGGAAGAATTGGGGGCCTCTTTCCAGAGGAGGGTACTGAGAAGGAAGGAATGTATGCAGAATGAGACAGCTATGAGGGCAGACCTTGACTGAGATACCTAGCAGTGTTTACTTAAAATTTTGTTGTAACAGATCACAATCATTATAATGGAAATGGTAATCAATGTTCATTAAGGAGATAAAAATTCTGTGATTAAAGACCAAAAAACAGGGCAGTACCTGTGGGCAGGGCACCAGCCCCACATACCAAAGGGGCTGGTATATGACTGCCTCAATTAAAAAAAATAAGTAAATGAAAACTCACTCTGGTGGCGCCTGTGGCTCAAGCAAGTAGTGCGCCAGCCCCATATACCGAAGGTGGCGGGTTCAAACCCAGCCCTGGCCAAACTGTAACAAAAAAAATAGCCGGGTGTTGTGGTGGATGCCTGTAGTCCCAGTTACTTGGGAGGCTGAGGCAAGAGAATCTCCTAAGCCCAGGAGTTGGAGGTTGCTGTGAGCTGTGACGCCACAGCACTCTACCAAGGGGGACAAAGTGAGACTCTGTCTCTACAAAAAAAAAAAAAAAAAAAAGGCACAGTCCCATTAATTTACCTTCAAGCTGTTCAGAAAATAAACATATATATGGGGGAGGGAGATTGTCAGGTGAATTCAACATATAGAACACATAGAGAATCTGGTTAAAAAGACACTCATGAATATCTTTTTTTTTTTTTTTGAGGCAGAGTCTTACTTTATGTCCCTTGGTAGAGTTCCACAGCGTCACAGCTCACAGCAGCCTCCAACTCCTGGGCTTAGGTAATTCTCTTGCCTCAGCCTCCTGAGTAGCTGGGACTACAAGTGCCTGCCACAACAACCAGCTATTTTTTGTTGCAGTTTAGCCTGGGCCAGGTTCGAACCCACCACCCTCAGTATATGGGGCTGGTGTCCTACCCACTGAGACACAGGCACCACTCAAATTTCTTGTATTAGTCTTGCAACTCTTCTATAAATTAGAGATTAGATATTATATTAAATAAAAATTTGCTCCTCAAAAAATTAACACTGGGGTGGCGCCTGTGACTCAGAGGAGTAGGGCACCGGCCCCATATGCCTCCCGGAGGTGGCAGGTTCAAACACAGCCCTGGCCAAAAACAAAAAAACTGCAAAAAAAGGCTCGGCACCTGTGGCTTAATGGGCTAAGGCGCCAGCCACGTACACCTGAGCTGGCAGGTTCGAATCCAGTCCAGACCCACCAAACAACAATGACAGCTGCAACCAAAAAAATGGCTGGGCGCTAGCCGGGCGCTGTGGTGGGCGCCTGTAGTCCCAGCTACTCGGGAGGCTGAGGCAAGAGAATCGCTTGAGCCCAAGAGCTGGAGGTTGCTGTGAGCAGTGTGACGCCACGGCACTCTACCTAGGGCGATAAAGTGAGACTTTGTCTCTACAAAAAAAAAAAAAAAAAAAAAAGACTTCTTATTCCCCGAATTTCTACTAAAAAATGTGGCTAAATTAAACATAGGTTATTGTCTGAATTAAAAAAAAAAAACAAAAAACAGTCCATTGCTTTCCTGTTGCTTTGTTTCCCAAAGATTGAGTAACAATATTCTGTTAGCACTAATTAGAAACTAATAATTTAGGTGATATTCACTAGGATAGTACCTTGAGTGAGAAAGAGTACTGTAGTTTTAGCAGACTATCAGTTCACTTTTATTAGCAATTATGTTTATACCCGTTATTTCAGCTTACTTTGTCACTAAAAGCTAGTTAAATGTGTTCTCAGATTTCTTTCTTTCTTTTTTTTTTTTTTTCTGCAGTTTTTGGCTGGGGCTGGGTTTGAACCCACCACCTCCGGCATGTCAGGCCGGCGGCCCTATTCCTTTGAGCCACAGGCACCACCCACATTTTTATTTTTTATTAGAATAAGTTCCTCTAGGGTTTAAACCTATTTTTGTTATGTAACTCTATACCTTAAAAGCGATTCGTTCTAATACTCCAGTCAGCAATTACCGATGTTGTCACTGAATTATTACTATAATGATAGAAATTCACTTCAATAAAAATGTGCTCTTCATTGTGTATTTAGTGAAAAACACTCAGAGGGGTGAGTGTATGTGGAATGAAATGAAGACTGACTATCTCATTGTAAAATTCCTCAGTTAAGAAGAAAGTGCTCTTAATGGAATTTCATTGTATCCTTTGTGTGAAGACAGATCGATAACATAGGACTTACTCTCATGTCTCAAGATTTCAAGCTTGTGCATTCATCTGTTTTATAACATGCCTCTGCGTGGGCCCCAGGCGCATATTAACTCATCCTTTACACAAGCCACCAGAGCCTTTATTTATTTATTTTGAAATATGACCCATTCCTCCAAATCAGCAGTAAAATTAGAGGCCCCTTTCTCTTATTCTGCAGGTCCTTATCACTGTCTACTATCTTGTTCATTTCTCCTTTAATATGCTTTCTTCCACTCTGCCTGTGAAGCTGAAGCAACTGTAACTCAATATGTCCAAATTTAACCTATTGGACATTCCATGGTTTCCAAATGCTGTTTAAGATCCCAAGAGTCTCTTCCAACCACACTCCTGAATACCCATCTTTATCATTAGTCATCATACTTTTAGAGGGCCAATCTGTAAACTTGATCGTAATCCACACTGGCATCCTCCAGGAACCCAGAAGCTAACCCGATAAACTCTTAAATCCACCCTCAGAAGCTCATCCTCCTTCATCACCTTGAGCCCCAAGTACCATTGGAGCTACTGTTGCACATGTGTGAAATCATCTCAGGGCGGAATTTTAAAATACACTAAAGGAGTTGATTTCAGTTTATTTTTAGTAATTTTTTGTTCTATTTTAGTTGGTTCTTTATCATTCTCTTCTTAAAAAGAAGCTTCATTAGCTACGCTTTTTTAAAAATCAGAGAATATTCTTACTTTATAAAGACAAAAGGCTTATTTTCTTTAGGATATTTTGAGAGTTTCGAATCCTACTGTTATTTGAACTGTTTGGAATTACTTTGAGCCCTCTACACAGAGATTTCTGTCTGAGGCCTAAGAACCCCTTGTCAGAAGGGAAAGGTTATGGAAGAAATAAGATGAATGAATGGAATGTGACCATTGGAAATCATCTCCTCTTTCTTTCTGCACTATTTTGGCATCAAACATAACTGACTGTCCTCCACGAAGCAGAAAAAGCAGAGCTGAGGAAATGAGAGGTAGCTCTCATGTCTTTGAAAAAAAGACCTAGGTGACAATTTCTGTTAAATATATTTCTGTTTGCCAGGTAGTACCCTGAAGTTTTGCTTGAATTGGTTCTCTCTAGGACAAGAAAACTGTTCTCTTCTTACTCATTTGGGAAAGATAGGCACATACTAAAATTATAATGGCTACCAGTTGAAACAAACAGATGCTTTTAGTTGCTTTCATGGATAATGACACTAATGAATTTACACCAATTATTGCTTACTATCAAAGCATACATTCCAATACTGTTTCAGTACTGTGCAGTGTTTGTGCAATAGTCCCAAATGAAAGCAGCCTCTATTCAACTTCAGCCAGCATATAGTAATGTTTCAGTGAGATGTTTATAAAAAATTGTATTCTTGGGTGGCACTGTGGCTCAGTGGGTAGGGCGCTGGCCCCATATACTGAGGGTAGTGGGTTCAAGCCAGGCCCCAGCCAAATTGCAACAAAAAAATACCTGGACGTTGTGGCGGGTACCTGTAGTCCCAGCTACTCAGGAGGCTGAGGCAAGAGAATTGCCTAAGCCCAGGAATTGGAGGTTGCTGTGAGCTGTGACACCATAGCGCTCTACTGAGGGCTACAAAGTGAGACTCTGTCTGTACAAAAAAAAAAAAAAATTGTATTCTTTCCTTTCGTTGTTTAATCTGAGTGAATACTTGACAAAAAGCCAAGAGGCCTCCTTGAGACTGGCACCCACTTTTTCTAATTTGAAAGGAATTGACTAATTCTGTTAGATTCTACCATCAAGGCATGAAGAAAATATATCAATGAGATATTACTGTGTCTTAAAACAGTTGTTATTTATTATTTTTAACAAATCTGAGGGTCAGCAGGTTTTTCATTGATCTAGCTTGTACTTGTGGGTGGTTCTGTAAGTTTTGGATAGATCATCTATGCAGGCTGGGAGTGGCTCTGTTCCATATATTTCTCATCATTCTTTCTCCTGGGCCTGGTGGGCTTGCCTGGGTGTGGTCTTCTCACAGTGATGGAAGATGTGGAAGGAAACAAGCCAAATCCACACAAGCATTCTTTCTTTTTCATTACATTTCATTTCATCATCCCCTCGCTGAGGGTAAAGACAAGCTATGGGGCAGGTCCTCCCAACCATGATGAGAGGGTTCAAGAAGATGACATGGCAAAGAATGTGGATACAGGAGTACAAAGTTGGGGCCAAATCATGCATCCTACTCCAGTGGTAGGATGGAGGGAAAAGTCTAGGCTTTTTAGTCCCTTTGCCCCAAATAACCACCATAGTTCAGAATTCAACCATGAGCATATCAGGTAGCAATGCCAAGGTCAGTCTTAAAAGCATTCTCCTCTCAAATATCTGTGTATCTATGAAATGCACCAATTTTATATCATGAGCCAAAGAAAAACTCAGAACCCCTGAGATATTTGTATTAGTATAGAATAATAGTCCCAAATGGAAGCAAACTAGCCTTCTTGCCTTTCTACTTTCTTTCTTCCTCTCTCCTTCTTCTCTCCCTCCTTTATCTTTCTGAAGCTATGATCTTTTGGATGTCTCGCTAACAAGGTCTCATTTGATGTTTATTCCTCTCCACCCATGTCTCCCAGCATAAGTTTTAGGAATCGTAGAAACAGAATCTGGCTGATGGATATATTGGTACATATAACTCATTGAGAAATGACTTCAAGAGTTCCATCTTGAAAAAATTTTACTCATCTAAAGTTAGTGGTTGATCATTCACAAAAATAAATATTGATTCATGAAAGGACTTACTCATCAGGGAGATAAACCTGGTAGTTTTTAGTCATAATTTATTTATAATCCCTCCCCAGTGATATTCAGAGATGAAATTTGAATGATGAAAAATTCAAGTATTCTTTTTCATATACAGTAGAATGTCTATAGTTGACCACTTCCCTACACTGACCACCTCTTTAAGTTGACTTTTATTTGCATAGTCTAGATGTACACCACATGTAGTAAAGCCTAGTTCCTTATATTGCTCACCTCCATATGTTGATCAGTTTGTTACAGTCCCTTGGAGGTTCAACTTACAGAGGTTCTACTGGATTGTGGAAATATAAGCATCTCTGTATTTTGAAAATCTTCTAGGAGTCGCTGATGTCTGGGAGCTAGAATTTTGAAAAGAAAAAAGAATGATAACTCTGGAGTTAGGAAGGCTTTAGTGATTCACCCCCAAACCCGTTAAAGAGATAAATGTGATGTCCTGGAAAGCACAACAGATTGTTCTTTTTCAAACCAGGCAGGTTATAGGAGTTCCCTAAACTAGTCGAATGGATAATGTTCAAATCCAGGTTGACCAAGGGTGTGAAGGTAGAGGCAGATCTTCATCCTCAGTAGGCATTCCCAAGGCCGTCTGCTTGCTGGAGCTCTTAGCTGATGGCTGCTGTTGCACCCTTGCTAGGCATTTCTTGGCTCTGAATTTGGGAACGAGATTTAGAAGCTGGCAGGAGTTAAGAAGATTGTTTTAGCAACCCAGGCTCTTGTATGTGACATGAACAATGTTGAACTCAGTGTATCATCCTATTCTTCATATTTCCAAATCTGTGATGCTAAGGAGTTTATCTAGTGTACAAAATCAGGTACTTCAGCATTTTACCAAGGAGGTACGTTGTAGAAAAAAAGAAGTCTTACGACTCATTTACTTTGAAATACACATTTAAAAAAAAAAAAGAGGACTAAACATTCAAGATTTCTTGTGGGAGTTTGAAATTTGCAATTTTGGTACTTAAAAATGAACATTCTGAGATTTCATGTTGACTTCCCTGGTATTTTAATATATTTCTAGGGAGAAGCCTGCTTCTGCATTGTTTCCCCATGATTTACTTCAGTTGAAACCTCAGCCAGATCCATTATTTTTCTTCTTTGACACACCATGCAAATTAACTGCAAAATTCAGTGACAACAGGAAAAGGTCTCAGCATATTGAGCAGGTGCCATATCAGTAATAGAGTAAGGCAATTACAAAATTACTTGCAGCTACTAGGACTGTGAGTTTTCCACTCTTCAGGGAAAAATCTTTCATGTACTCATCACTACAAGATTATATTTCCATTGATGTGTGGGAGATTTAGGCATTTAACTGTCCTACTCATTGATGAGCAAAGTACGCACTTACAGAAATACATTTTTTCAGATTAATATGACATTTAATTCTGGCTTTATTTCTCCTCCACCAAAATAATCTCTTGCAGCCATCTTTTCTTTGCCTGTATTATAAGTATGAACATCAGAATGGTTCAGTAAGCAGGAAAAGCAAAGACATGTCTGTGTTTAGAATTCCAATGCCAAAGGAAAAATATCATTTAGGTTCACTTTGATAAATAAAAGCAAGAGCAAAGCCATTGTCAAGAGCAAGGGGTGAATTAAATGATCCCTGAGGTTTCTTTCAGTGAAAAAATACTATGATTCTTTTCTATTACTAGGAAACAGCGATAGTGAACTGGAATTATAAGCTCTAAATTCAATCCACTTTCCCCATTGGATTGCAGCCTCAATTTCAGAGGATAATTCTCATTTGATCCTCTATTCCTCACCTATAATATGTCCCACAGTTGTCATATTTTATTGAACAAGCCAGGAGAAAAATTGCCTGAATCACCTATAATTCTTGTTCACTCCAAGGGTAATAGTCTAGAAACTTGAGTCATAGCTCAAAATAATTATTTTTATCAAGTTCAAATTAAATCATCTGCAAATATAATTATTATGTGAATAAAAAAGTGTATTTGCTGTAAAAAAAAATAAATTTTAGTCTCATACTGAATTGTGATAATTTTTTCCTCTATCTCCTAAGGATGTTTTGAGGATATAATGTAATGAGAAAGAATGTTCACTTTTCAGGAACACTCATAATAGACTTTGGCCCTGACAGTAATTGTGAATGCTCCATATTTAAAGTATGGGTAGGATTATAAAAGATGAGCTATGAAGATTTCACCCTTTGGGGTATTTCTTGGAATATAATTCTCTGGTCATCTGTAAAAATTAATTTTAGTGATTGCTTTTCAAAAGTTCCTTTGGGAAATTAGTTGAGAGTGTGTGTGGGGAGCATATTTTCTTGGATCTTTTAAATTTCTTTTCATCACTTTCAGATTTTTAAAGTGTTTATTACTATGTTTATCATTGCAAATAAAAGGCCAGGTTTCAGAAACTTCCAACCTAAAACAAAGGTTGAATGCTAAGCACAGCGGAGGCATGAGAGAATAGAAGGAAACAGAAGTCTGAAAATCTAGATATATATATCAAGTTTATAATTATTTCATTATCATCTTTGTCTTTGCTACTCAAAGTATGGTCCACGGACCAGCAACATCAGCCTCACCTGGGAGCTGATTAGAAGGGAGAAGCTCAGGCCTCCTTCTGGGCTTAACTGAATTGGAGTCTTCATCTTAATAAGATTTCTAGAATCTTATTTGAACATTCAAATTTGTCAAGCTCTGAGCTTTATAATCTCAGCACTGTGATCTTTCAGGTCCCTCTTTCCTCATCTCTGAAACAAAGGGAATAATTTCCACTTCTCAAGTCCAGTTACATAATTAAGAATATAAACATGTGAAACTGCTGTGTTCAGTGCCTGGCAGACATGGTAGAGCCACCTCCTGCTAACACACTGACAATGAGGCAACAAGAGGGAGAGACTAAAAGTTTTGTGTTTGTTTGTTTTTGAGACAGAGTCTTAAGCTGTCGCTCTGGGTAGAGTGCTGTGGTGTCGTAGCTCACAGTAACCTCCAACTCTTGGGCTTAAGCAGTTCTTGTGCCTCAACCTCCCAAGTAGCTGAGACTACAGGCATCTGCCACAATGCCTGGACATTTTTTGGTTGCAGTTGTCATTGTTGTTTAGCAGGCCAGGGCCAAGTTTGAACCCACCATCCCTAGTGTATGTGGCCAGTGCCCTACTCACTGAGCCAGGGGCGCCACCCAAGATACTAAATGCTTATAACATGGATTACAGTAGACATTTTTTACACTTGTCTCTATTATCTATGATGACAGTGTGTTAATTGTGTAATACATTTACTTTAAAAAACACTTTGGGGACAAAAGTTAAAATATAATCTCCCATATTACTTCAAGATAAAGTTCAGATATATATTTTTCAAGAACTAACTATACAAATGAAATTCATATCAGGCGGCACTTGTGGCTCAAAGGAGTAAGGCGCCAGTCCCATATGCTGGAGGTGGCGGGTTCAAACCCAACCCTGGCCAAAAACCGCAAAAAAAAAAAAAATGAAATCCATATCTATCCAGAGGAAAATATTCACGTGCTTATATAATCAATCTTGGATAGTTGGGATAACTTGCTCTAAGGCCAATGTCAAAGGGAGAAATTACCGGGAAAACATTGATATATTCAAATACATAAATGTTTTAAAATCTAGTTTACTTGAAAAGGAGTAAAGATAATTAAAAAGAAAATTACAAATAAAAAAGTACATATGCTTAGACAAATGATTGAAACGTCAACATACAAACATAGTTATTTTATTTGTTCATTTGTTTTGTTTTGTTTTTTTAGAGACAGAGTTTCACTTTATCGCCCTTGGTAGAGTGCCCTGGTGTCACACAGCTCACAGCAACTTCCAACTCCTGGGCTTAGGTGATTCCCTTGCCTCAGCCTCCCAAGTAGCTGGGACTACAGGTGCCCGCCACAATGCCCGGCAATTTTTTTGATGTTGTTGCGGTTTGCCCAGGGCCGAGTTTGAACCCGCCCCACTTGGTATAAGAGTCTGGCACCTTGCCCACTGAACCACAGGCACTGCCCAAACATAGTGATTTTAAATGGACACAACAGATTAATAAGTGAATAGAAACAAAAATAGATATGTCAAGTAAATATGAAAAAATAATTTTACTAATAAAAAGAATGTTCTCATAATCTGGATTATATATACAATATAGACACTTAAAGAAGCTGTTAGATGTGGCTTAACAATAATTTTGGTAGCATAGAGAAATCATTTTATTAATGCTAATGAAATTAAATTAAAAGTACAACTTTTAATGGCAGGAAAATTTTAATTTTATAGCACATGCATAGAAAACTGTTAAGAATAGTTCTTAATATGGGTATTGTATATAAATTTTATAGTCTTTATTTTAAAATTTTTATAGTAAGTAGTTTTTATAATCAAAATAAAAATTTCAAGATTCCCTTCTAGATTTCTTTGCTTATTTTAAACTTCAAAGTGTGAATTATTTTGACCTTTATATTTCCAATTTAAATAATTTACAAGATTGAATTAGTCTCGAAATTCAGCAACAAAATTAGCAGGAAGTTAAAGTTATACTCCTGTGTTGCATTTAAATTCCTCACACTGGAATAGTCACTGTTCTGCAGTATAAAGGAATCCTTCAGATCATGGTTTTTATTGTGTCCAAGGGGCATTGATTTCTATTTTGCTATCATTTGGTCCAGAAGGATTTTTCTTCTGTTTTCCTCCTCATTTTGTGCAAGACATATAAAGAAAGGTGTTAAGGGAGTGTTAAAGATGATCCAGGTGTTAAGGAGAAGAGCCAGGGAAGAGAAGAATTCTTACTAATCTTTTCATCTGGTCCAGTTGTCAAAGTCTTTTGTCTCTAGCGATCGCTTTTTTTCATCAGTGATATATAATCTGTTAACCATGGGAATAAGAACACAGATTTAACCTGTTCTTGTCTGGAAACTTCCCTTTAAATGCTACTGAACAACCCTTTTCCCTCTCTCTTTTTTTATTGCAAAGTGTCCACCATAACCTGGAGTGAGAGCTCTGTGTTTGGAAACTATCCTGTACACCTGTTAATTAGTTACCTTTTACAGCATACACCCGAAATTTAGCAGCTTAAACAACAATTCTGTGGGTGAGGAGTAATTTGAGAGACACGTAGCTGGGTGGATGTAGCTCACATTCTCTCATGATATTGCAGTTATATCTATCAGGACTGCACCCATTAAAGACTTGGCTGGAGCTGGAGCCAAGTGGCTCCCTCCACCAGCTGGCACATTGGTCTGACCCTTTTGAGGAGGCTTCAAGATCATTGCCAGGTGTTCTTCTCCATAGGGAAGCTTAAGCATCCTCATGGTATGTGTGAGTGGTGGGCGGAAGCCAATTGTCTTTAAAAATAGAGCCTCAAACGTCACATGATGCTACTTCCAAAACATCCCTTTTTTCACTCAGGTTAGCCCTAGTCAATGTAAGAGAGGAGTAGACTACAGAAAAGAATGAATTCCAACATACAAGAAGGATCACTGGGTGCCCCTGCAGAGGCTGAGTACAGTAAAGGTGTCTGCTCTCTGGCCCTGGATAATTCAGTTTCCTCTCACATGCAAAATACACTCACCTCATTTCTTGGTTCCCAAGAGTCTCAGTCTAATATGGCATCAGCTCATAGCCCAAGATCTCATTATCTAAGCCAGGTATATTAGTTTTATATTACTGAATAACAAATAATTACACAAGTTTAGCAGTTTAAAATAACTCATTTTTATTATCTTAGAGTTCTATAGGTCAGAAGTACAGGCAAAGGGTAATTGGATTCCTTGTGCAGGAACTCATAAGGCTAAAACCCCCATGATCACAGTCCTTACGTGGAGCTGGGGGTTCTCTTCCAAGCTCTTCTAGGCTGTGGACAGAATTCAGTTACTTGTGACTGACACAGTGGGGTTCCTAGAGGTCTCCTGCCGCTCTGTGCCATATTTTCTTCTTCACTACATGGGAGTTTGCTCCTTCTAGAAGAATGACCCTGCTGCTCAGAATCTCTGATTTCCTTTAACTCTAACCTCTAGACCCACATTTCAAAGTTTCATGTGATTAAATTCATCGTGTGACAGAATAATCCCTTTAATTATCTCAAAGCCAGCCGATTAGTAAACTTCATTACATTTGCAGAACTTCTTTTGCCATATAAAGTAAGAGAGTGGAGGGAGTGGTATCTTATCATACTCACAAACTCCATTCACAAGCAGATGGGAATCTTAGAATCAACATGCCTGGTCTAGGTGCAAATGATATAAACTATATTCATTTACTGATACTTAGTAATAAATTACACCAGAACTTAGCCTGAAAACAATAAGCATGTATTTACTTCTCACAGTTTCAATGGGTCAGAAGTCAGAGGATCTGTGCTGTGTAGTTCTAGCTTAGGATGTCTCATACAGCTACTGTCAACAGGTCAGTCAGGGTTACAGACATCTATAGGCTACATGTGGATTAGAGGAGGTGGTTTAGGAGTGATTCAATCACTGATGATGCAGTCGGTACTGGCTTTTGGCGGAAGGTCTCATTCCTTTGCAAATAGGTTGCTCCTCGGGCTGCATGAATGTCTTCACAACATGGTGGCTGATATCTGGTGGGCTGAGTGATCCAAGAGAATAAGGATAAAGTAGTAATATCTTTTAGAATCTAGATTCAAAAGTTACACACCATCACTTCTGCCACATTTTCCTGGTCATACAGATCAATCTTGATAAAAATATAGAAGGGGTTGTAAATAGCTGGAGGCAAATATCCAGGCTGTCTTGGAGGCTGGCTATCACAACAACATAACAAAGTAGATTTTTTTCACACAGAGGAAAGAGGGTTCTGGAATCTTTCCATTCTCTGTTGTGCTCACTGCCACAGTCTCCTCAGATGCTCATCTCCCTCTTGGACCTCTGCGGTAACCTCATTCCTGCTGTCTGTCCTTGTTCCCAGTGTTCTCCATTGTAGGCATGACCTCTATTTTTATAATCCTTTAGGTAAAGGGACTATAGGGTATGATCTATGCCTATATTTACTCCCCCCACCTCCTCGGGAATTTTTATATTTCATTCACACTGGACCTTATAACGTTTCCCCCAAACATCCTAGGTTTCTTCATGTCTCTATGCCTTCGCTTTTCCTGTTCTCTCTGTCTGACATAATAGTGACTATGCACTTCCTAAAAGTTAGACAGCTTCAGTGCTAAATCACACATTGGATAGTTCAATGTCATTCTTACAACAACCCAAGCAGGTAACTCGTCATCCCCACTCCTACGTGTTTGCACAATGGGTACAAACATAGACTCTAGAGAAGAGTTTGGAGGTCCTGCCATAACCCTCTTTGTTGTTCACTATACAACTTGCTTTAAAATACCAAGTTTTATTCCTCTGATCTACTGGCCAGGTTCAGTGCGTTGGACCAAATCAGTTGGATTTTTTTTCTAATGTGTGTGTGTGAGTAGATATATATGTATTGAAGAGCAGAGGGAGGGAATTGATAATCAAACTTGTGATTTTATTATTCCTGGGACAAAGGAGGTTTGGATATATCAAACTTTTGAATGATGAATGCATTAATCATGTTAGAGCTTCAGTATGAATATAGCTATATTTTTCTCTCTTCTCTTCAAACTTCTTTCCTCAGTCTGAAGCCCCGCTTATTGGCTTCATTCTGTAAATCCAAGTAAATCTATCAACTGTTCATATTCATATAACCCAGACCATGAGAACACTGCCTACTGGGTTTTCTTTATTTCTTGATTTTAGCAGTAAATCATAGCAGCTAGCCAAATGTAAAGAATTCAGCAATTTCATCCAAATTCAAATCATAACAAAAATTAAGATGTACAGAAGAGTTTTTAAACATTTGTATGCACTAGACATTACAAAAACAAATAATGGACCAAAAAAATATACATACACAAATTTCAGGCCCTTAATGAGAACTTTCTTTTGTCTATATACGATTTGGAAAATTGAAAAATGTATTTTTTAAAAATAATTTTATTAAATCATAATTGTGCACATTGGTGCAATCATAGGGCAGAATGTGCTTCATATACAATCAGAAATATTTTGATTGTACTGTTAGAGATAGCCTTCATGGCATTTTCTTGATCACTGTATAAAGACATTGATACTTTACATTTAATAAGTTTCACCAGTACCCTGCTAAGATGCATCCTAGGTGTGATCCCAGCCTTGGGATCCTGGGATAAAGCCCACTTGGTTGTGGTGTATAATTTGTTTGATGAGTTGCTGGATCCTGTTTATTAGGATCTTATTGAATATTTTTGCATCAATATTTATTAGTGATATTGGTCTGTAGTTTTCTTTTCTTGTTGGATCTTTTCCTGGTTTAGGGATCAAGGTGATATTTGCTTCATAGAATGTATTGGGTAGTATTCCATCTTTTTCTATATTTTGGAAAAGGTTGAATAATATAGGTAC
>CAUYON010007906.1:0-22015 GCA_963573935.1 Arctocebus calabarensis | reverse complement strand
CGTGGCATCACAGCTCACAGCAACCTCCAATTCCTGGGCTCAAGCGAGTCTCCTGCCTCCGCCTCCCAAGTAGCTGGGACTACAGGCGCCCGCCACAACGCCCGGCCATTTTTTGGTTGCAGCCGTCATTGTTGTTTGGCGACCCGGGCTGGATTCAAACCCGCCAGCTCAGGTGTACGTGGCTGGATCCTTAGCCCGTTGAGCCACAGGCACCGAGCCAATTCTTTTAACTTTTTAACTAACATTTTAAGATTTCGAAAAAAAGATTAAGAGAATTTCATGCCCCACTTGCAAGCAATTTTCTGGAGTGGTTCATTCACAAACTTGAGTCTTTTGTACAATGAAGATTAAATACATATACCACATGAGAAGGGGGCAAGTGTATTACTGTTTACTTTTTTGTTGTTGTTTATTGAGACAGAGTCTAACTGTCACCCTGGGATGAGTGCTGCAGCGTCAGAGCTCACAGTAACCTCAAACTCGAGGGCTCAAGTGATCCTCTTGCCTCATCTGGTGCATCAGAATGCCTGGCTAGTTTTTCTATTTTTAGTAGAGGAAAGGTCTCATTCTTACTCAGGCTGGTCTTGAACTCCTGAGCTCAGGCAATCCACCTGCCTTGACCTCCCAGAGTGTACTATGTGTACTATTTACTTTTTGCAAAGAAAAACCCTCTCCTACTTAAAAAAAAAAAAAATTTTTTTAAGGGCGCTCAAAGTATAAAGAAAAGCAATAAGAACTTTGAAAGAGCACTTTCCTGCTTGTGTAAATTTCTTCCTTTTGATGGGACTAGATCCATTTATCACAAAAGGATACGGCAGAAGATTAAACTTGAGAAAGACAGAGTCCCAGCCTAAGCAAGAGGGAGACTCCATCTCTACATAAAAGGATTATCTGGGAGTGGTGGTGCACACCTGTAGTCCCAGCTTAGGAGGCTGAGGCAAGAGGATCCCTTGAGTTAGGAGTTTAACATTGCAGTGAGCTATGATAATGCTACCACACTTGGCCATAGAGTGACATCCTGCCAAGAAAACAAAAGGAAAGAAATCAACAGCCTACACAGATATATTTAGCAGCAGTATTCAGCCACAGTCATGAAGAGCTTACCACCTGCCAGGCCTGCGGGGAGCAGGTGAAT
This sequence comes from Arctocebus calabarensis, assembly GCA_963573935.1. Lineage (NCBI taxonomy): Eukaryota > Metazoa > Chordata > Mammalia > Primates > Lorisidae > Arctocebus > Arctocebus calabarensis. The sequence goes on along the minus strand of CAUYON010007906.1, from coordinate 20,880 downwards.
ATGCATTAAATCGTCTGACCCTCTTAACAATTCTGAGATAGGAGTATCATTTTATTTTTTTGCTTTTAATTTCAGCTGGCTTTTACTTTTCTTAGTTGCCTTGGTTTTTTTTTTTTTTTTTTTTTCCAATGTCCTTCCTTGTAGCAATTCTCGGGCTAGTTGCCTCCCAAGTAGCTGGGATTACAGGCGCTGGCCAGACCACAACGCCCAGCGGTGTTCTTTCCTGGTGGTAGAGACGGGGTCTCTTACTCTGGCTCACTCATGCTTATGCTGGTTTCCAACTCTGTGAGCACTGGAAATCCACCCACCTCGGCCTCCCACAGCGCTGGGATTACAGGCGTGAGCCACCAGGCCCAGCCAGGAGTACCATTTTATATCCACAGGTACCAAGGCCTAGTGAAGGCCGCCCAACTAATAAAGGCAGAGTCTGGATTTGGACCACGCTGTTTTATTCCAAAGCCTATAGATGTGAGTGCCAAAATGGAACTGTTGACTTTCTCTAAACCTGGTCCCCTCCAATCTTCCCAGCTGTTGCATTACCAGTTGCTCAACACTCACACTAGGAGGTAACCCTTTGATTCCATGCTCTTCCCCACTCCACCCTCCAAACAGATCTAGAAGCCCTCCCCACAATCTCCATTAACACTCACCGTCACCTTTTGCCTGGAATGCTGCAAAAGCCTGTTTTTGTCTGCCTACCATTGTCACTCCAGTGCAACGATTCCTCAATTTCTTGGCGATCTATTTGAACTCTTGAATAGTCATTTCCAAGCTACCTCAATCCTTGGATTTTTCTGTTATAAGGGTCGATAAAGTCCCTTTTTTCCCCCTAGGTCATTCAAGGTTGTTCTGTCACCTGCCACCAAGGGTTAAGGGCCAGTGCCTCCCCTCCCATCTTAACTCCAGTCTCTCATTAGACTGCCATAAAAATCTAGCTGTTTGCTGATTTTGCTAGCTTGATCACAGTCTGTCCTCTCCTCAAACTCACATTTATAATATTCTGCAGCAGACTATAAATATTTCAAAAGCAGAATTTCAATGTTTTTCCCTTCCCCCACAATATTCTAAGCCGTGGCAGCATTGTAGAATAAAAGCATTATCTATTGTAAGAACCAACATCATCTTACACGGCTTAGTGGTGAAAAGGTGGAGAATTTGGTTTCTGATCTGAAATCAAACATGTTATCAGCGGCCTTACTTTGAAGAAATTAGCTTACTTCTAAGCCTCAGCTTACTCATCTATAAAACCAGGATAACACTGTGAGAATCCAATGGATGATTTATGAACCTCAATTAGTAAGTCTAGTGTTGCGTACACAGGAAATGCAACAGGAATAATTACCTATGTAGGTTTTACATGGCTGTTAATCAGTACACAAAAATGACTGTATTCAATCATACACTTCGTAATGATACTTCACACAGATTACACAGTGTGCGTGTGAATGAAGACAAGGATAATAGTTACTTGCTCTTTAAGATCTTCTATTGAACCTTCCTTTAGTCTAGTTTCAAGGTAATATTACAGTCTATAGAAGTGGATTCCACCTCACGTTGGTTATACCAGTTCATCAATTCAGGGCTCATCTTTAGTAGAGCATTTCAAGTTTTCCAAATAACGCTAACTTCTGGTGAGACATTAAGTAATAAACAGAACACTGAGTGTCAAAAATAGGCAAAAAAAAAAAAAAAAAAAAAGAACCTGTGTTATGAGAGCAAAAGAAAGAAAAGCAAGAACACTCACAGTTTCTCTGATATGTAATTCATTAGAGAAACAGTAGAAAGATTTACTTGCACATAATAAAAGCAACCAATTACTCAAAATGCAGACCTCCCCCCCATAAATACTGGCATGAAATTAGCACCAAGACAAACAATGAACATTTTACCAACAATTCCTTTCTCTCTTTTCTTTGTTTTTTAAGACAATGTCTCATTCTGTTGCCTGGGCTAGAGTGCCTTGGGGTCATAGCTCACAGCAACCTCAAACTCCTGGGCTCAAGCAATCCTCCTGCCTCAGTCTCCCACATAGTTGGGACTACAGGCATGGACAACCACGCCCAGCTAATTTTCCTATTTTTAGTAGAGACGGGTTTCACTCCCTCTCAGGCTAGTCTCAAACTCCTGAGCTCAAGCAGTGCACTCGCCTGGCCTCCCAGAGTGCTAGGATTACAGGTGTGAGCCACTTCGACCATTTCTTTCTTAAATGATCCACAAACTCGATCTTGAAAGCCAGGCTGTCACATGTAAACAAAAAAAAATCATCAAAACAAAAATTCGTATTTAATTCACCCAGATTATTCTAGCAAAATCAGGTGCTGGCCCTCAATTGTCTAGATTTGCAAATTGCCTTTTCCTTTGCTGGGTACAAGTTAACATAACACCAGTGACCCGGCTTTTTAACAGTTCAGAAAGGAAAACCGTCTTTGCCTCGTAAATCCCAGTTTCCTGACCTCATCCAAAAAAGACTTTTAAAAATAAAGAGGTATCTTCAAATAGCCAAAGGTAAAAAGGGAAACAAACTTCCCCCTACACAGAAGTGTCCACATTCTTCTGTGGTGGACCTTGTTGACGACGTCGTGAGGGTCCTGGTGCAGGTGCGATCTCCAGGGCGCGCGGCGGGTGTCCAGGGCGCACCGGGGGCGGAGGGGGCCCCACCGGCCCTTGTCACCTGCGCCCCCAGAGCGGGCGCGCTTCCCAAACGTTCCCAACCCGCTACCTTAGCCGCGAAGACGAGCTTTACGCGTGCGGGGGACGTAACGACTGCAAGTCATTAGGTTCCAATGACACAAATGAAATGCCTGGGAGACGCCCGAACAGCTCCCAACTAATTGGGAGACATGTTTCCGCAGGAATCGGTAGACGTAGTTTTCAAATCACCTAACTTTTTTTACAAACGGAAGCCTTAGATAAACTCGAACACCACAAACACTAACGAACCTAAGGGAAAGGCCACAAAAAACGAACTTGAGCCCCCGCGGAAGGCCCGCCCCTGGGACTCAACAGGTCCTCGCACCCCTCCCGGCCCGCGCCCGCCGCCGCCTCCAGGAGAAAAGGCACCTGGGTCAGCTGGCGGCCCCACGGCCAGCGGGAGCCGGTGCCAGCCTCAGTGTCCTCCACCGCATCCGGTCACCTCGGGGTCGCCCCTGCGTTCAGTTCAGAGACGGGCAGAACTTTCCGCAACTTGGAAAGCCAAGCTCGGCAGCGCGCGCTCTCCCCGGACCGGCCGGAGACCCCGCAGCCACTTACCCACCGGCTCCACGGCGGCCCCCGGCAGCGCCAGCACCTGCAGCGTCCCCAGGAGAAGCGCGGCCCAAACACCTCGCGCGCCCTGTCCCATTGTTCCGAGGGCAGGAAGCGGCGGCCTCGTATGTCCCCAGCGGAGGTGGCAACCGCGGCCCAGACGCGCACTCGGAGCCCGCTCGGCGTCCCCTTCCGCCGCGCACGTCTCACCCCCCCGCCGCCTGCCCCCCAATGACCAAATAGGGCGCAGGAGCGGGGCCGGGAGTGGGCGTCGCGCGCCAAGCCCAGGCGGCGGGACGGGGCGGGGACGTGGGCGGGGCCACTCTGCTCCCGACACCCCGCCCCCCGCCGGCGCGCCTGGGGACCCCAGATCCCGCGAGCCGCGGCCTTTCTTTTCGGGACGGCAGTTGAGTCGTCCGGCGTGAAAGCGAGCGCCGAGGCCTCTCCGAACGCTGAGCGCGCCGGGCTCCGGGGCCCGGAAGGAGCTTGGGGGGGAGGAGCTGCAGGCGGGGCCGGGAGAAGAGAAAGCAGCGGATGGGATCCCCTCCGAGGAGCGCTGGGTGATGGGACCTTTCCCCTCGGCGGCCCAGTCTAAGGGAGAAAGGGAGATTTGTTGAAATGTAAAACGTCTGTGATCTGCATACCCCAGTGTGCCGCGTCTTCTCCGCGAGTTCCCTGCACCTCGGGATAAAGACACGATCCGGGCCCCTGAAAGAGATTTAGTGCAGTGGGCGGGTGGGCGCGCGGGAGTCGGTAGCTGTTCACCCCGAAGGACAATAGGACCCCCGGGGCCTGGGGCGCGAAAGCTAACTCAGCCCCTTCTCTCCTTGGGGACTCCTGGTCCGGATGGAATATCTTGTTTTAAACAGTTTTTGGCTAAGTCTGTGTTAAACCCTTGGAGCCAATGCTCACTCGTCTCGACTTGCAGGGTTTGTAAAGTCTGTATTTAGATTTTGCTCATAACTCTGAAGTGACAGGTGCCTACTTGAGGCCGAGGCAGGAGCGCAGTGGTGATTGGGTCCTGGCTCGTGCGGGAACCCTCAGCTGAGGTGGACCATGGCCGGAAGGATTCAGGGCCAAATTACGGCGACTCTCCACCTACAAAGCTGCTGGTGTTGGAGACCTTTGGTACCTGACCCAGATTTGATAATACAAAGGCTTCGTTGCATTTACAGTCCCAAAAATACTTTATGAGAAGGAATGAATATAATCTCGGGCAGATCTACCAGTATGGACGTGACTAATCATAGAGATTAACTGGAGCAATCTGGCTTAAATTTACAGACTCCTGTCTGTGGATTTAATCAGCCAATCTGCAAATGCTTGCCAGCATCTACCATGGGCAAACAGCCCAGGGCTACACATTGAGGTTTGGTTATTCCAGGGGCGGGGGTCTGGTTTAATAATAAACTATTCTGGCAACTACCTACCTCATTAACCCCATTATCCAAGTATTTCACAATGTAGGCTCAACCTGTCTTGCCAGCCTTGGCTCTGGACAGGGTGCTTTTTGGAGCCTAGCGTCTGCCTGTGTGTATTCTTCTCAAATGCCCTCCCTTCCCTTCACTAACTCTCTGCTAACACTTCCTATAAGGCTTAGTGTATGTGTAACCTGAGAATCTGGGGTGGAATAAGAGATCTGAATGTTGGTGTCACCCCCAAATTCGCATGTCAAAACCTAATCCCAGAAGTGATTGGTATTAACAGATGGGGACTTTGGGGGGTGAGCAGGCCCCTAAGGAATGGGTTCTGCCCTTATCAAAGTGACCTTGTTTGCCCCTTTTGACATGCGACAGCACACAAGGTGCCTTCTGTAAAGCAGAGCCTGTCCTAGGCCCCAGTCTATTGGCACCTTTATCTTGGACCTCCCAGGCTTCAATATTGTGACAAATTTCTGTTATTTATAAATAAAGGTATTTTGTTACAGCAGTGAGAAAAGACAAGATAACCACTTGGCAATTTTTCCTGGGACTGACCTTGATAGAGAAACCCTCAGATCTTCACCACTGTCTGATTTCCTCAGTGTTGCTTTTTTTTTTTTTTTGTAGCGTCTCTATCAAACTCCGTAGAGTGCCTTGGCTTCACAGCTCACAGCAACCTCCAGCTCCTGGACTTAAGTGAGTCTCTTGTCTCAGCCTCCAAAGTAGCTGGGACTACAGGCGCCGGCCACAATGCCCGGCTATTTTTTTGTTGTTGTTGCAGTTCGGCGGGGCTGGATTTGAACCCTACACCCTCGGTATATGGGACCGGCGCCTTACTGACTGAGCCATAGGTGCTGCCCTTTTTTTTTTTTTTTTAAGGCAAGCGCAAAGCTTATTGAGCAAGGTAAAATGTGTTCATCACAAACAGCAAACCAGCCCCCTGTTATAACAGGAGGGCCCCCAGCATTTCTTGGGTAGTAACAGCTCAGCACAACGGGCTGCACATGTTTTCTCTAGTCTGAGGACATGGGAAGGGCAGGGAAGTGTGTCCTTTCTGCCCTCCTAGAAACTCTAAAGGGAGGTTTGGCCTTCCCGCCTCTGCAGCACTGTCTGGCTCCCTCTCTGTAATCTCACCACATCACTCAAAGTTCCCCAGACAGGCCCGGGCCTTCCACACCTGTTTTTGCTTTGGAAGGGCCTTTGCTCGAGATGCTTTCCGATCTTTTCTCCTGGGCAGTTTTCACTTGTCTCTCGAGATTCCTTTCATATCTCACCTTCTCCCTAACCATCTAGGCAGATGTTAGCGCTCTCATCACCCTGGTCACGCTTTTATCAGCTCGGTCTCCTTTCTCCGACAGATCGTCATTCTCTATGCTGTTCTCTAAGCAGCAGCCAGTGTGATCCTTTTAAAATGTAAGTCGGAGCGGCGCCTGTGGCTCAGCGAGTAGGGCGCTGGCCCCATATACCGAGGGCTGCGGGTTCAAACCCGGCCCTAGCCGAACTGCCTCAAAAAGTAGCCAGGCGTTGTGGCAGGCACCTGTACTTCCAGCTACTGAGGAGGCTGAGGCAAGAGAATCGCCTAACCTCAAGAGCTGGAGGTTGCTGTGAGCTGTGACTCCACAACACTCTACCGAGGATGATAGAGTGATACTGCCTCTACAAAAATAAATAAATAAATAAATAAGTCTGGCGCCGTGGCTCACACCTGTTATCCCAGCACTCTGGGAGGCTGATGCGGGTGGATGGCCTGAGCAAGATGGAGGCTCCATCTCTAAAAACAGCCGGGCGTGTGGTGGGCACCTATAGACCCAGCTATTTGGGAGGCTGAGGCAAGAGAATCACTTGAACCCAGGAGATTGAGGTTGCTGTGAGCTATGATGTCACCGCACTCTACCACAGGTGGCAAAGTAAGACTCTGTCTCTAAATAAATAAATAAAATATAAGTCAGACAGTGCCATTCCCTGCCACCTTCCAGAGTCCCAAACCAAGACGTATGAGGCCTACAGGGCATGTCCCGGACTGCCCTGCCCTCTTTCCTCCCCTCACACCCTCTTCACTGAGCTCCACCATCCGGCAGTGCTCATCTGCACCACGCTCGCTGCCCTCACACCCTCCCTGCTCATCTCAGGGAAGCCTTTCTTGAAATTCCTCATTTACAGTCTTTGTGGCACCTAGCACTACACTATACGTTTGTATATCTGTTATTTATCTCTCCTACAAGGATATAAGTTCCATGAAAACAAAAGACCGCCTGCCTGTGTGTTTCTGGTCTAGCTCCCATCACGTATTGCTGCAGTTCACTGGACACCTGTGTGCGTCACTTTGCAACTGGAATCAAGAATGTAACCTAGGCTCTACCGATGAGGCTCATTTTTGTGAAGCTTAAACCCAAGGACACAGGCTGTGTTTGGAGCTTCCAGTCTGTCTGGCGTGAACAGCAGCTGTGTTGGCAGTGCTACCAGCACCTGGGAGAAGCTCTGGTTTCTCAGTGGTTACAGACTGAGTTTCTGATGCAGAAGTGGCTTTGGGTGGAGAGCTGCAGTGGAGATATTTCTTCTTGGGCTGGTTCTGCAGTGGTTTTTTCCATCATTCCTGGAGGCGTGAATCTCCACGCCTTCCAATAATCCTGAGAGCTACTCAATATCTTCAATATACTGCTTTTTTTATGAGAGAGTCTCACTCTGTCTCCCTGGATAGAGTGCTGTGGCCTCACATCTCACAGCAACCTCAAACTTTTGGGCTAGAGCAATCCTCTTGCCTCAGCCTCCTAAGTAGCTGGGCCTACAGGTGCCCACTATTACAACCAGCTAGTTTTTTCTCTTTTTAGTAGAGATGGGGGTCTCGCTCTTGCTCAGGCTGGTCTCGAACTCCCGAGCTCGAGCTCATGCAATCTGCCTGTCTTGGCTAGATTATTAAGCAAGATAATCCGTAGCTCAGCAAGAGTTGGTAGTTTTTCACAACTAAGGATCCTGACTCTACATGATTGTCTTTTTTCCCTCATGGGTTACAATCTATTATATGATTTGCCAACCATTATTGAGTCCTTGTTATGTGATGGACAAATTCTTCACCAAGCGGCAGGACAAATACGTAGACAGTTACACTGGGGGTGGTAAATGGCATGATGTGATAATGGGAAGGCACACAGTGGAGGCATTTTCTATGTCTTCATCTTTGTACTCGAGGTTCTAAGCATTTCTCATGTAGAAGGCATTTAATTTGTATTTGTAGAATGGGTTGTGGGTGGAGATAAGCAGAGCAGCAAAACATCGTACTGGCTGGGCGCACCGTACACCTGAAATCCTAGTACTCTGGGAGGTTAAGGTGGTGGGTCACCTGAGCTCAGGAGTTCGAGGCCAGACTGAGGAATAGCCAGACCCTGTCTGTACTAAAAATATGTAAACTAGCTGGGTGTAGTAGCAGGCTCCTGCCGTCCCAGCTACTCGGCAGGCTGAGACAAGTGGATTGCTTAAACCCAGGAGTTTGAGGTTGCTGTAAGCTATGAGAGCACAGCACTTCACACAGGCAAAGAGTGAGACTCTGTCTCAAAAAACAAACGCCAAAAAAAATGTAGTATTCTTCTCTCTCAACAATGTTCACTTCTTTTTTTTTGAGACAGAGTCTCACTACGTCACCCTTGGTAGAATGCCGTGGCGTTACAGCTCACAGCAACCTCCAACTCTTGGGCTTAAGCAATTCTCTTGCCTCAGCCTCCCAAGGAGCTGGGACTATAGGCACCCACGACAACGCCTGGCTATTTTTCTGTTGCAGTTATCACTGTTGTTTAGCAGGCCCGGGTTGGGTTGGAACTCACCAGCCCCAGTATATGTGACGATCGCCCTAACTGCTGAGCTACAGAGGCTGAGCCAATGTACTCTTTTTAGCCATCCTGTGGCTCCTGAATGTCTGAGTCTTGACTTAGGGTCACGTCTGGCCTGGTGGACCAGAAGTTGGAACCATCATTCATTTACTCAGTCAGTCGATATTAATTTATTGAACACATGACATGTACCCAGCACTATGCTAGGTACTAGAAACAACAAGAAATCACACATATTTATCTATCTCCAAAAAGATAGACCCCAGTGAGCAGTTTAAAATTGAGTTGGTTTCTATTCATAGAGATAGAAAGTAGAATAGTGGTTCCCAAGGAGTTGGGAGAAGGAGGGGAAAGGAGAATTTTGTTTAATTGGTGCAGCATTTTCATTTTGCAAGATGAAAAGAGTTATGAAGATCTGTGATGGTGAAGGTTATGCAAGCATTGTAACCTATTCATTCGTTTGTGCCCTCACATTAATCTGAAAAAAAAATTTTTTTTTATTATACCATAAAGTTCCCCAATGTCACTTTGATAAATTCTCCACCAATGTAAGTCAGGCACTGTCTTCATATTTCTTTCACTGTATATTTGTTTTGGTCTAGAACTTTAAATAAATGATGTAAAAAATTATATCCCTTCAAAAGAACAACTCGTGAGTAACAAATTTTTAAAAATTGATAAGAAACAAGGGAGTTGGTTGCTGGATGGGCTACAGAGTCTCACTCTGCTTCTGTTATGATTGTACAGAGGACATAGAGATTTTGTGTTTGCCAAGTGAACCTAATTGTATTGCACAGTAAATTTTTATTTGTTTACAAAGAACTAGATATGGCTGGGCTTTGCGGGTGGATTGCCTAGCTCAGGAGTTCAAGACTAGCCTGAGCGAGACTTTGTTTCTAAAAATAGCCAGGTGTTGTATCAGTAGCCTGTGGTCCCAGCTACTAGGGAGGTTGAGGCAAAAGAATTGCTTGAGCCCAAGATTTTGAGGTTGCTGTGTGAGCTGTGATGCCATAGCACTCTATGGGAGCAAGAAAGTGAGACCCTGTCTCAAAAAAAAGAAAGAAACAGGTGGCAGGAAAAGGCTCATCTGGTTTGATGCCCACAGATAATTGCCTTCTAGCTATGTCTAAATCAGTCTGTTAAGAAATCAATATTTGCATGAAGAAAGAACCTGCCTGGCTTTGAGACTGAGAAAGATTTAACAAAAGAGTATTAATTGGCCTGTGTCCATTTCCCTGTTCCTGCCAATTTCCTGTCAACTTCTATTTTAACAGATTGACAGCCTGTTCTAAACTGTGATTAAGTCTCCACAATGAACCCTGATTTGTTGGGCTTCTGCCCCCTTCCCAAACCTCTGCTTCCTCTCCTATCTCTGTGTGCTAGAGCCCAATTTTCTTCTCTTTCCCTCTTTTAGTTTTTCTTGCTTGCTTCTTCCTTCAGAGAACAAATTGCTGCCAGACGCCAAATCCATTTAATTAATTCAAAAAGAATTTACTGGGTATCTACTTTGTGTTCGAAACTGTATAGAATTCTCAGATTCAGGCAAAAGCAAACATAAAAGCAAAACAAGCAACAGTGAAGATAAAAAATAAGCAGAGGACACAGTTGGATTTTCCTCCGGAAACAAGGAGGTAAAAAAAAAAAAAAAGAGCTCTGGGTGGGTTGAAGTTTTTAAGGATGACTTTCCAAGAAGGAAATGGGAGCTGAATCCAAATCGAAAGGATTTGGCTGGATAAAAAGTGGTGAGTTTTCACGGGCAGTTCTAAACAAGATTAAGTTGTTGGGAGATGAGACAGAGTCTTTTTCAGAGTCTTTTGCTGTGGGCATAGGGAAGCCCCAGGGGCCTTTTTATTGTTAAATCCCAAGTTGTCTACCAGCTCTTCCTTAGACTCTTTTTGTTTCTGGAATTCAGCCGACTTTTCTTTCCTGTTTAAAGTAACTGCTACCTACCCCTATCCTGTCCTGTCCTTATTTCCTCATGCCTCAGTATGGAGTTAGTTGCAAATTCCTAGGCTGTTCTTTTTTTTTTTTGCTGCCTCTGAACAGAAGCACTTTCCACAGTAAGGGCTTCATTGCCAATCATGACAGAGAAATTGACAAAAGGTAAAAATAACTATTGTGGAGAAGTTCAAACGTTTTTTGAAATAAAGTTGTAAGAATCTTAACCCCAGGTCAGGGGCAGTGGCTCACATCTATGATCCTCGCACTCTGGGAGGCTGAAGTGGGAGGACAGCTCAACCGGCCAGAGGAAGAGAGAGACCCCATTTCTACCAACAAGACGGAAAAATTCGCTGGGTGTTGAGGCAGGCACCTCTTCTTTCTTGCTTCTTCCTCCAGAGACAAACAAGTCCCAGCCGTGCAGACGGCTGCAGGAGGAAGATCACGGGAGCCCAAGAATTTGAGGCTGCTATGAGCTAGGCCGATGCCACAGCCCTCTATTTTGGGCAACAGAGGGAGACTATGTCAAAAAGAAAAAAAAAAAACTTAGTCCCTGATCAGTATTTCCTGTCTTCCATCTGTGAAATGAAAGAGTAGTGTACTATTCCATTCATTCAACAAAAGTTTGAGCAGTTGGACACATATACATACGTACACACACAGAAGAAATAATTACAAGTAAGCATTATACCCAGAAAAAACACAGAGGTGTGACAGAGAGCAAAGAGGTGGCTGTCTTAGAATAAGTGGGAAAGTCCTCTCCAGCAGGAACAGTGCGACTAAGTGCCTTAAAAGGAGGCACGTGAAAACACGGGGAAGTACATTTCAGCTGGTTTGGTGTGTTGGGGGAAGTGAAAGAAAGCTAGTGTGTATGCCACTCGGGGAGCAGAGGCAGAGATGTGCCAGGTGGTGCCTGAGGTCAGGTGAGGAGTTTAGATTTTGTTTTATTTTTTTTTATTTTTTCGAGACAGAGCCTCAAGCTGCCACCCTGGATAGACTGCATCACAGCTCACAGCGACCTCCAATTCCTGGGCTCAAGCGCGTCTCCTGCCTCTGCCTCCCAAGTAGCTGGGACTACAGGCACCTGCCACAACGCCTGGCCATTTTTTTTTTTGGTTGCAGCTGTCATTGCTGTTTGGCGGGCCCGAGCTGGATTCAAACCCGCCAGCTCAGGTGTATGTGGCTGGCGCCTTAACCTGTTGAGCCACAGGCACCGAGCCTAGATTTTGTTTTAAATATGGCGGAGAGCCATTTGAGAATTGGCCAGTGATGTTATGATTTATATTTTTAAAAAAGATCACACCAGCTGCTGTGGAGAGGAACAAGAGAAGGAGGCTGAGACAATAGGATCGCTTAAACCCAGGAGTTAGGAGGCTTTTGCTTGGTGGCTTCAAGCCACCAAGGGTAGAAGTGCTGAAAACAGAAAAAGTGAATGGATTTAGAATGTGGCTTAAGGGTAGAATGAATTGGATATGGTGGTTGATGGAAAGAGAAATCAGGGCTGATACCTAGGTTTGTGGTTGAAGCAATCGAGTGAGTGAGTGGAAGCTCCATACCCGCCCCCAAGATCCTCGCACACACTTGTGGCTCCTGTCCTACTGGCCCCCTGTCATTCTGACTGTCTCACAGCTACCTCCACCAAGAACACATACGGAGGCCAGGCAGGGTAGTTCATGTCCATAATCCCAGAGATACAGGATTCCTCCCTGTTCAAGGCTGGACAGGCGACCCCAGTTTTCCTAGGCTTGGGCAAGTTCATGAAGGGAACACCTTGACCTTTTGCCCTGAGCTGGAGGGACTGAGTTCATTCCTTTGTCATTAACACTTTTTTCTTTTCTTTCTTTTTTTTTTTTTTTTGAGACAGAGCCTCAGGCTGTCGCCCCTGGGTAGAGTGTAGTGGCATCACAGCTCACAGCAACCTCCAACTCCTGGGCTCTAGCGAGTCTCCTGCCTCTGCCTCCCAAGTAGCTGGGACTACAGGCACCCGCCACAACGCCCGGCCATTTTTTGGTTGCAGCCACCATTATTATTTGGTGGGCTGGGGCTGGATTCGATCCCACCAACTCAGGTGTACGTGGTTAGCGCCTTAGCCGGTTGAGCCACAGGCACCAAGCCGTCATTAACACTCTTTAACGATGAAAACATATTATTTGCCAAGTTCTGGCCAAGTGTAATTCTTAAGACCTAATACCCCTAGATAAAGAGCCCACGTAGAGACTCCCCAGTTAGTTCTTTTCTCCCACTAGAATTTCTGGTGCCTTTTACTTCTTCTGTATTCCTTTCTAATTTCTAATAAAATCCTGTCTTGCTGCTGATCTGTGGTCTGTGGGTTTATTCCTCGAATCCACAACACCAAGGACCTACTGAAGAGCGAAATTCCGGTACCACCAGCACTCTGGGAGGCTGAGGTGGGAGGATCACTTTGAGCTCAGGATTCAAGACCAGCCTGAGCAAGAGTGAGACCCCATCTCTACTAAAAATAGAAAAAATTAGCCAGGCGTTGTAGTGGATGCCTGTTGTTCTATCTGCTCAGGAGGCTGAGGCATGAGGATCACTTAAACCCAGGAGTTTGAGGCTGCTGTGAGCGAGGCAATGCCACAGCACTTTAGTCTGGGGCAAAAGAGTGAGATGATGTCTTCAAAAAAAGAATGCACACAGAGATAGCCAAGGTCAAATAAAAAATTACAGTGGTCATGGGGAGGTACCTGTGGCTCAAAGGAGTAGGGTGCTGACCCACATACCAGAGGTGGTGGGTTCAAACCCAGCCCTGGCCAAAACCTGCAAAAAATAAAATAAAATAAAATAAATTTTCAGAGGTCATCTATTGGTATCAACATAGGCAACGGGAACTAAGTGGTATCGGGTATTTCCTAAGTTTACTCTCAGCTAAAAGTAGTGCACTTTGGGTATTACTGGGACTGAGGGAAGAGAGGAAATAAGAAAAATAGCTACATAGATGAAACTGGTTTGGGAAGGTCATTATAATGTTAGGGAAATAAAACAACCTTTCTAAGAAAAAGTCCCCTGTGTATCAGTACAGAAGAGAGAGAGAACGTAATTTTAATATTTGGTAAGCATTATCAGATTTCCACAAAACTTCATTCAGAACAGTAGGAGAGAACGATTAAAATGTGTTATCTTTATGAGAAACAAGAGGATGTAGTTTGTGATGTCTGGTCGTATCTATGAGAGATCCCTGAGCAAATTCCAGAGTTGTTTGCAGTTTCAATGGCCAGAAGGCCTTTGCATTGTGAAATCAAAAGGTCGGGCCAATTTCATCAGGACTGCCGTGTTTTCAAAGTGAAACCCTAAAGAGGGGAAGGTGGGTGGTGGCCTCCCCCCACAGTGAAAAATCTCATCATTTTATCCTTATGATTGCCACGTATTTCTTCCGAAGTTGCTTCGTATAGCCCACCCCAAAGAAAGGCTATCTTAGAGTTTCATCAGGTAATGAGAGTAACAGAAAGAAGGTTGTATCCTAAGCATTCGTGATCTCCCATCCTCTCCCTGCCTTTTCCCTGGGGTGTGCCGACTCCGTTTCTGAGTGTTCGTGGTGCCGTGCGACAGAGGCACCAGAGCTTAAGGAGAGAAGGGCTGAGCTGAAGAAACAAGACCGCAAACCAACGGGCCGCAAAGCTTTGTGTTTTACTGGCAGGAAGGAAGAAGGAATCGGCATTGAAGGAGAGGTGAAGAAAAGCCAAACCAAGAATCCAAAGTGATCGAGTTTAGAGTAAATTGAGAGGGAGATTTTGAGGTTGGAGCTTTCAGTCAGCTGTGCAGGAGGAATGAAAGAAAGAGAAAGAAAAGAGGAAAGCACCAAGGAGATTTTAAGAAGACTATTATGGGTTACAAGCTGAATTCTCTTTGATGTTCTTCAACCAATGGAAGTGCTTTGAAATTGCCTTTGGTTTCTGAACCAAGTTTCCAGGAAGGTGAAGCGCTGCCCAGACTAGGCCCTTGCAGAGCCTGGGTTAGGTTACCTCTTAGGAAGAATCTAAAGGGTATTAACCTTGAAGATGACATAAAATCTGTAAAAATCGTCCAAAAGTTCTTTACTGAGCACCTACCGTATTTTCTTCATTGTATGAGGCCTGAAAGAAGAAGCAGAATAGTGTGATGTATTGCCATGGCTAAATATAAAACTTTTATATTTGGATAAGTAATACATTTCCCCACGGACAGGTAAGTAATAACACACCACCAAAAGGAATATCAAGACCATGAAGGCTCTTAAGTTGAATCCCTATATGTATGTTGAATCCTTTGCTAGAACTTAATAATATCCATTTCCTTATTCTGTTTTTAAACTTACCCGCAGATTGCCATAGTTTTCTTAAGCTTTAAGATTCTATAATTCTAACCACATATACCAAACAAAACATCATCCTTAGAAAAAAAAAGACTGGGAAAAAAAGGCATATAAAGATTAGCAGGGCGGCACCTGTGGCTCAATGGAGTAAGGCACTGGCCCCATATGCTGGAGGTGATGGGTTCAAACCCAGCCCCAGCCAAAAAAAAAAAAAAAAAAAAAAAAAGATTAGTAGTTATATTTTTTTGTTAACTGTTCTCTGGGTAATTTTATTTTATTTATTTTCCTTTCCACTTTTCTCTTTTCTTTTCTTTTTAGACAGTCTCTCTATGTCACCCTCAATAGAGTGGTGTGACATCACCGCTCACAGCAACCTTAAACTCTTGGGCTTAAGTGATTCTCCTGCCTCAGCCTCCCAAGTAGGTGAGACTACAGGCACCTGCCACAACACCCGGCTATTGTTTGGTTGTAGTTGTCATTCTTGTTTGGCAGGCCCGGGCTGGGTTCGAACCCGCCAGCTCTGGTGTATGTGCTGGCCCCCTAACCACTGAGCTACAGGCATCGAGCCTCCTTTCTACTTTTCTAAGTTTTCCAGTTTTGTCTAAAATAAATATGTATTGCATTTCAGGGCATTTTAAAACAAATCATTATTTTACAATTGTAGATCTAATGATGATAAAAAAAGTCTCTATGACTATTCTATAATTAAGTACTACTAGGTTAAAAGGAACTGTGATTTAATATTCTCTTATAGCCTGGTCCTAGAGGGAAAAAAAAAAATAAAACAAACTTCTCTTTATGATTCAGAGCACAATCTAGGAATTACTCAAGTTCTTTCCCTCAAATAAGAGTGGTTCTAGGGGCAGCGCCTGTGGCTCAGTGAGTAGGGCGCCAGTCCCATATGCTGGAGGTGGTGGGTTCAAACCCAGCCCCAGCCAAAAAAAAAAACTACAAAAAAAAAAAAAAAGAGTGCTTCTACCCACACAAAAAGAGTAGTGTCCACACTGTGATCTTCTTAGTGTGGGTAGAGGAGGAATCGTATCTCTCCATTGGTTTGGATCTGTAGCCATCATATCACACTAATGGCACTAGACTGATGTGGTTTAATTTTTAACAAAGTTGTGAGTTGTTTCTCAGTTGCCATTCTCCCTCCTCCACCCCATCACCAGGTTAAACCTGAGCATGCCCAGGTGAACTGAGTGTGCAACCATGGCTGGAACCAAAGTGCTTGGAACAAGAAGCAGGTACTGAATTAAGATGCGAACATCATGGGTGGAGGGAGGGTGATTGGTGGGATCACACTTACGGTGCATCTTACAAGGGTACAAGCGAAAATTACTAAATGTAGAAGATCAATGTCTTCATATAGTGATTAAAAGGCCATGAAAGCTATGTTAAATAGTTCAATGAAAATATTTCAGATTGTATATAAAGTCAGCACATTGTGCCCCATGATTACACGAATGTACACAATTATGATTTAATAAAAATTAAAAAAAAAACAAGATGCGAACACCACATGGCAGGTCCTGGCATCACCTCAGGGCAAGATCCAGTCAGAGTACATTTCCTAGCATCACCCCATCATGACAGCCTATCAGATCATGTCTCTTTACCCTCTAACTATATAATCAGCCCAACCCCCTTGTTGAGGGATGCACTGCTTTGGGAACTATCCTTGGAATTCTTATTTGTATCAAGTAATAAACCCCCTCTGGCTACAACCAGCTTAGCTGTGTCTATTGACTTGACAACAGCCAAGCAAATGAACCCCTCTGTTTGAAAGGTAACTCAAGTGATCTATTTCCAATTGATACCAGAATTTCATCTTCAGCAGGTTCTTTGTCTCGGTGACTTTGACTTGAAGAATAAATCCATGGACCAGAGATCAGTGGTAAGGCAGAATTTATTTACAGAAAAAAATACAAAAACATCAAAGTTCCTGGCAGAGAGAATACCCATTGGGGTAGAAAAGCTCTCTCTCCCTCTCTATCTTTCTGGGCTCTTTGTCCAGGGGTATATACAGCCGCACAGGATCCTCTGTAGTTACATTTAAAAAGGACTCAGTAGTTACATTCAGCATGCCTGGCCCTCTGTAGTTACATTTAGCCGGGTTGGGTAGTTAAATTTAGCTTGCAGGGGCCTTCTGTTTGAACGGCTACAATCACTTCCATTCCCAGGCCTAGGAAATTTACATGAAATTGACCAAGTCTAGGAAACTTACATGAAATTGACCAGGCCTAGGAAAGGTGGGGTCCCTGTTCAGTTGAAAGTGCAGGGGGAGAGAAACCTAAGGTGCTGGTGTCTCCCCAGCAGTTGTCTGGCCCCTCTCGCTACTGGAGCCTCCTGGGGTGGGGGGACTCCATGTCTAACCTGCACCCGCTGATTCCTCTGCCCGCTGCCGTCACACCGACACCACCAGGGTGGAGGCAGCAGATCTGTCCCCCTCTCCACCGAGCTGGCTGGAGCGCCACCTGTCCTGTATCACAACGACCCAGTTTTTGTGCAGACATTCTTTTTTTTCTTTAGAATTATTTTATTAAATCATAAATGTACAATAGTTTTTTAATGTGTAGACCTTCTTGATATTTACTCAGTATTCTGATTTAAGTCTTTGTGAAGTTAACCTTGGAAAGGGGGCTGTATTGGGAATCAAGATACCCGGTTCCTGATGGCAGCTGTGCACCTGACTTCCTTTGTGTGTGGTCAAGCTGTCTAACCAGTTTTCCCATGGGATTCTTCATCTTAAAAATGAAGGGTTTACATGCATTCCTGGTGCAGCCACTGTGGAATACAGTTTAGTTGTTCCTCAAAAGGTTAAATATGAGCTACTTGGGAGGCTGAGGCAAGAGAATCGCCTAAGCCCAGGAACGGGAGGTTGCTGTGAGCTGTGTGACGCCACGGCACTCTACCAAGGGTGATAAAGTGAGACTCTGTCTCTACAAAAAAAAAAAAAAGTTAAATATGAAGTTAGCACATCACTTAGTAATTTTCCTCTTAGCTATAAGTGTGAAAGAATCACAGAGATTCAAACAGATATTTGTATTGAGAGAGGGTACCCGAGAAGGGTGAGGTCTCGGAGAACAGGTCTTCTCAAGGAGACCACAAGGATACACTTGCAGGGTCCTCTCCACGGTGACTCAGCTCTTGGGAATTTGTAAACTTAACTTCCTGGAACTTGGAATTTTCCAAGTTCTGTGAAATCCTGTAGTTCTGTAGGGGCTGGAATAGCATCTCCCACTTGATTCAAACTGGCCAATAAGAAGGATACTTGTGGGGTGGAACTTTGTGACTGTCAATAAAAAGGAAAAGACCAAGCCAGTTGGGGAGCACGGCCATTTGGAATTCTTCTATGCTGTAAGCTCCGGGTTGATGAATAAAGCCCTTCCTCTTATAAACGTGGTGTTTGGGTGCTTTTGTCTCTCTGTTGGGCCTCATCTTCCTTTAACAGTATCACAAATGCCTTTAACATGATCCACAATATTCAAAAAGTAGAAATAACCTAAGTGTCTGTTAACTCAAATCCTAAGTGACAGAAAACAAGAGGCACACTCAGTTTAGGTTTATTATGCCAAGATTTTGAGGCTGTACCCTGGAAAAGCCCAGCTCACAAATTATCTGTTGGGGATTGGGCTCTCCATAGAAGAGGTTGAGATCCTCACATTTCAAGGGAAAAAAGGGAGCACATGGAAAAAGGGAGGGGTGAAGGAGGCAAGCAGTGAGGCAATTGGTGGTGTGCTTGTGAAGGTCTGTTGTGTGCTCAGTGAATCTACATAGTGAATATTCAAAAAGGGGGTAGTGGGCGGCACCTGTGGCTCAGTGAGTAGGGTGCGAGCCCCATATACCAAAAATGGCGGGTTCAAAACCAACCTCGGCTGAACTGCCAAAAACAGAAAAATATCTGGGTGTTGTGGCGGGCGCCTGTAGTCCCAGCTACTCGGGAGGCTGAGGCAAGAGAATCGCCTAAGCTCAGGAGCTGGAGGTTGCTGTGAGCTGTGTGATGCCACGGCACCTACCAAGGGTGATAAAGTGAGACT
This sequence comes from Arctocebus calabarensis, assembly GCA_963573935.1. Taxonomy (NCBI): domain Eukaryota; kingdom Metazoa; phylum Chordata; class Mammalia; order Primates; family Lorisidae; genus Arctocebus; species Arctocebus calabarensis. Next base: position 2,111 of record CAUYON010007906.1, on the reverse strand, counting down.
CTGCCTCTACAAAAAAAAGGGGGGGGTAGTATCCGTGTTCTGATCTTCGTGTGGGTAGAAGAGGAATCTTATCTCTCTTCATTGATTTGGTTCTGTAGCCATAAGCTTGTAATTGACATTTAAGTGTTTATTTAGAGTACAGTGCGAAGCTTATAATTCACATGCATTCATTTTATAGGCACTGTATATCTTTAAGTTTTTTTTTTTTTTTTTTTTTTTTTTAGGGCTAAGGAAAATAAATGTTTTACCCCAAAGTACGTTTCCTTGACTTACTTTGAGATGGTTATGGGCAAACAGGAATAATGTTGCCAGACTGTCTAGGTGGGGAGGCTAGGGGAGAAATTTGCATCCACAGAGAATCTATGAAATGCAGCCAGACCCTGCCTTTTTATCTGGACACGTTTGCTAATTGTCTGACACCGTTAAAGGATTAAAAAATATTTCCATTTCCCTGAGGAATATTATCCTGAAGCTTATCTGTATAACAAGACTACCTTCCTTTTCCTGGCCCATACCCTGTTCACCTAAGAACAAAACAAAATACAACAACCTTGTTTAGTCATCATGCCAACCACCTCATTTTGTAAAAGAAATCCCTTGTGGCCAGCATGGTGGCTATAATCCTAGGGACTCTGCGAGGCCACGGCAGGGGGATTGCTTGAGTTTGAGACCAGCTTGAGCAAGAACCAGACCCAAAGGGGACAAATAAGAGGCTGGCAGCCAAATTCTGGCGGTAGATGAATTTTGCTTCTTTTTTGTGGTATTTATCCACACAACGCTTAGGATTTTTAAAAATTGCTAAAATTTAAAACCTGGGAATACTGTTATAAAAATTCTGATTTTTGGTTTCCCTAACGACCTAATAATACCAGGTTCATCCAGTCAGCTAGAGTTATAACAGACCTGCTCCCTTTAGGTAGTCTGTGAACTCTGGTACTGTCCCTCTGGCCCTGACTGTCTTATTCCCAGCAGGGCTCATTAATTCCCGGCACTTGCCCTTGAATTTGTGGCCTCTTGCATAAACCAATGATGAGGTAGATTTTTTTCTGATAGCCTAAATCAATTTTGTTGACTAAGTCGATTTCTTCTGAGTGCTATCAATTTTGTTAATGTGTTAAATTTCTTTTTCTTTCCTTTCTTACATCACCTACTGTATGGAAACAACTGTTCCATGCTACCACGTCAGGCTTCAGATTTCTGAGACTGACTCAGATATGTGTGAATAAGCTTCAGCATAGAGTCCTAAAGACCACTTTGAGATTATTCGTGTGTGTACTTCCTGAAGTTGGATTGCTGTTTCCCGGAATATTTAATTAAATACTTTATGACTACTTTTAAGACCTTTAATTTTATTGGTTTTATTTTACATTGCAAAAAAAAAGTCAAAATTTAAACAAGATGCAGAAATACACAAAGTAAAAGTCAAAAGTTAAACAAGGGGCGGCACCTATGGCTCAAGGAGTAGGGCGCCAGTCCCATGTACCAGGGGTGGTGGGTTCAAGCCTGGCCCCAGCCAAAACTGCAAAAAAAAAAAAGTTAAGATGCAGAAATACACAAAGGAAAAGAAAAAAGTAAAAGTCAAAATTTAAACAAGATGCAGAAATACACAAAGTAAAAGTCAAAAGTTAAACAAGGGGAGGCACCTATGGCTCAAGGAGTAGGGTGCCAGTCCCATGTACCGGGGGTGGTGGGTTCAAGCCTGGCCCCAGCCCAAACTGCAAAAAAAAAAAAAAAAAAAGTTAAGATGCAGAAATACACAAAGTAAAAGAAAAAAGTAAAAGTCAAAATTTAAACAAGATGCAGAAATACACAAAGTAAAAAGAAAACATCCTTTCTTTTGGCTCGGCGCCTGTGGCTCAACGGGCTAAGGCACTGCCCACGTACACCTGAGCTGGCAGGTTCGAGTCCAAACCAAACAACAATGACGGCTGCAAGCAAAAAATGGCCGGGCGTTGTGGTGGGCGCCTGTAGTCCCAGCGACTTGGGAGGCAGAGGCAAGAGACTCGCTTGAGCCCAGGAATTGGAGGTTGCTGTGAGCTGTGATGCTATAGCACTCTATCCAGGGTGACAGCTTGAGGCTCTGTCTCAAAAAAAAATCCTTTCTGTTGTAC
>CAUYON010007903.1:0-75938 GCA_963573935.1 Arctocebus calabarensis | reverse complement strand
TTCTTTTTTTTGAGACAGAGCCTCAAGCTGTCACCCTGGATAGAGTGCTGTGGCATCACAGCTCACAGCAACCTCCAACTCCTGGGCTCAAGCGAGTCTCCTGCCTCTGCCTCCCAAGTAGATGGGACTACAGGCACCCGCCACAATGCCTGGCCATTTTTTGGTTGCAGCCATCATTGTTGTTTGGTGGGCCTGGGCTGTATTCGAACCTGCTAGCTCAGGAGTACGTGGCTGGCGCTTTAGCCTGTTGAGCCACAGGTGCTGAGCCCCTGTTCTGAACACTTTTCATAGGTTATCCTTTAATCTATCATTTATAGATTTCATCTGTAAATTGATTTGTAGATCATTGATTAATATGATTAACCATATGACTCTGTGATTAGTAGATTAATCATTTAATTCTGTTTTATGGGGTAGTTAAAAGTTTTTACCCCCATTTAACTGAGGTGGCAAAGGCATAGAAAAAAGTAATGTGGACAGTGCTTTGCTCATAAATGGGGGGGTCCAGACTTGAGCCCAGGCAGGTGACTCTGGAGCCTGTGCTGTCCATCACTGCCCGTCTAGAAAAAGGCCAGTGATAGACTGTTCTGAGAGTCCTGTTAGTAAGTGCCCCCTCATAAGCTCTGAGAGAAGAAAAGCTCCATTGTAAAGGTTGAAGGGACAAGGTACTCCATTGTACCCTAATATTAAAAAATCCCTCCATGGGTGGACATTTTGTTTCTAGTTCTGTTGTGTGATGTCCACGTGGCCATGAAGAGCCCTCCATGTTGGTCATCATATATTTTTCCTTTCCTCATCTATGGAGAGGGACTGCCAGGTCAGAGGGAGTGCAGTTTCTAAAGTCCTGGTGTTCTGTATGTGATTGCCCCAGAAAAAAGATCTAAGTGTGTCATTTGGAAAACAAAATTAGTTGAGAATTGGAAGCCTCTTAAGGCAGGGCACCCTAAAAATATCTAGGCATTTGTGATAAATTAGGTCCCATTGCATTTGAATGGGGCTTTTTACAACTAGTCTGGATACTAAAATGCCGAAGGACCCCATGGCTGGGAATGGTGGAGGTGCGTTGGGTCTCGTGAATGCTCTGATTGCTGTTGAAATTGGGTATTACATGTGCTCTGTTTTCTGGCCCTGTTTCTGTGAACATGTATGTCAAGGGGCCTATGACCATAAGCTCTGGATTAGTGTTGCAGTTGGTAGCTGCTACTGTTGGTTCAGGGTTAATGATTTGTGTAAGTTTGGGATTTGGCCTCTGCCTGTTGCTTCCTGTGCCTGGGCCCTTGAGAGCTAGTACGTGTGGGGCTGGCTGTGGGGGGTGGTCCCTGATCTCTGCCTCCTGGGGCTTGACAGTGTCCATTGTTTATATTTTCTTGTAGTCCTACTTGGTGGTCAGCGACAAGGCCCGAGATGCGGCCGCTGTCCTCGTGTCCAGGTAAGTTCCTATGGCTGTGCAGGCTGCCGAGGGATCATCTGGTGTATTGCGTGAGCGTTGTACCCACGGGGAGTCTTTGCACTTCTCAGAACCTGTCTTCTGTGAGGGAGTGCACACGCTAGTGGGCACAGGATGGATGAGCCTAGGGTGGAGGTGGGGCTGCCTGGGGGCTGACCCCATGGGGTGGCAGCAGCCAAGTCTGTTTGGCTCGTGAGTGGTGGATGGGTAGTGTGACTGGGGATGCAAATCCCTAAAATCCTGTGTTAGCTGAACAGTGGCTGCATTGTAGTCAGGATGATGGTTTTCTGTGGGCCTGGTAAATGGCCAAAATGGCAGGCCTGTGGTGTCTGAAAGATGCCACACATGCATGTGGAGGCTGAACCAGCCTCTTTTGTGAGATGCAAGAGTGGAAGAAAGCAGTTTTTCTAAATAAGTATTTTATGACATTTAATTTAAAATCTGTATATAGTTAAATTCATTAAAGAGTTGGCATTTTCCCCTCTACATTGGTGAAAGTCAGTTGTCAAACCTTTTGATGGTTTTGTCAGGTCCCCTCACACTTGGGTGTGCAGCGTTGACTGTGCAGGGCTGGGGCACAGGCCCAGGCATTTGGAAAGCAGGCACTAAGTGTGCGGCTGGCCCAAAGGGGTGCTGCCTTTTGGAAGGTGTGAGGAAGGAGCCCTCTAGTCCCTGGCACAAGTGAGGAGCTGGGGAGAAGTGCTGTCATCAAGGACTTAAAAGGATTGCAGGTCTTTTTCTAATTATAAAAGTGGTCATGTGTATTTTAGAAAATAAAGTATGAAGTACAAAATAAAGCCACTTTCCTTCACTGTTGGGGTGTGACTGCTGTGTCCTGCCTGTCTGCGGCCGAGTCACTGCACTCGCCTGTATGTGCCACTGCTAGTGAGTGGCCCAGAGCTTCGTGTCCTCCACTGTGTGGCTGCCTGATGGGCGTGTGCAGCTTTACTTGTCCCCTATTGGACATTCAGACTGCTGCCCTCCCAGTTTGTTCCTAAAATTGTCATGAGCTATCTGCACAGAACTGATAAATTCCAGGTGGGACCAATGTTTTAGGGGTTTAAATGTAGTTACCAGAAGAGTTGACTGAGTTGAGAGTTCCTTTCCCCCATGTTTACCAGCTGTATTTCTTTCTTTCTTTCTTTATCACCTTGGTAGGGTGCCGTGGTGTCACACAGCTCACAGCAACCTCCAACTATGGGGCTTGGGCCATTCCTTTGCCTCAGCCTCCCGAGTAGCTGGGACTACGGGCGCCCACCACAACGCCTGGCTATTTTTCTGTTTTGCAGTTTGGCCGAGGCCGGGTTTGAACCTGCCACCTTCAGTATATGGGGCCAGCGCCCTACTTGATGAGCCACAGGCGCCGCCTCCAGCTGTATTTCTTGTCTTTAGTCAGTATATTGAGTGTGCACAGCACTGTCTTCTCCCCCAACCCCAGTCAGGCCTGCACAACAGCCTGGCTGACTCCCTCCTGCCTCCCACGTCTCTGCTCCCAGCCATTCCAGCTTCTTAGTCTTCCGAGAATTCCTTGAGCTCCTTTCAGCCCCTGGGCCATGGTTCTTGTTGCCTCCTTGGACAGCACACCTTTTCCACTGGGTTTTCCGACTTCCCTCACGTACGTCCTTGGAGCTATCCCTGCGTCTGCTCTGAGGAAGTGCCGTGCCCTATCTTCACCCTGATGTTTCTTCCCCGAGTGTCAGTTGTGGGAGATGGAGGCGGGACCTGCCCTGGACTCTGGCAGGGCCTATATATACACACACACACACACACACACACACACACGTATATATATATATATAATTTTTTTTTTTTTTTTTTTGAGATAGTCTCAAGCTATTGCCCTGGGTAGAGTGCTGTGGCATCAAAGCACGCAGCAACCACCAACACCTGGGCTCAGGTGATCCACTGGCCACAGTTTTTCTGTTTTAGTATAGGCAGGGTTTCACTTTTGCTCATGCTGGTCTCAAACTTGTGAGCTTAAGCAATTTACCTGCCTGGGCCTTCTAGAGTGGTAGGATTACAGGCTTGAGCCACTGCGCCCGGCTGGCAGGGCCATTCTTAAGTCACTTGGGCAGGGATCCTGGTGGAAGAAGAAAGAGGGTACAGGCTTTCATTTTGGGAGCTTTCGTGGTTAGCTGAGGCCAGGCTACCAGAGGAATGTGAGGCTATGTCTTGCAAAAGGACTGTGGGATACAGCTAGAGCTCTGCATGAGGGGCTAGGCTGCAGAAACAAGCCTGTGTAGTGTGAGGACACTGGAGTGGGAGTATGCAGTCCTGAGGCTAAGGGGATGTGGAGCTGGGTCTAGGAAGGGGACTGGGTGGTGAGGCCTGTATGACCCAAGTGAGGTCATGCTCTGGGCAGCAACTTCATTTCTTTGGGGAGGACCTGACGAAGAGAGCAGGACCCAGTGCAGGGCACACATCCGTTTGGAGGGCCATGGTGAGGGGTGTGAGCTCTGCAGGGGCCCTGGGAGATGTGAGCTGGCTCCTGGTGTAGGTCTTTTTGGGCCGTGACCCTCTGTGCCTTTCCTTCTGGCAGATTCATCACGCGCCCCGACGTCAAGCAACAGAAGATGGCTGGTTTCCTGGACTGGAGCCTGTGTACCTTGGCCCGCTCCTCCTTCCAGACCCTGGAGGGGGTCATAGCCATGGACGGGACACTGCAGGCCCTGGTAAGCATTGTCCCCTGGCACGACTATGGAGCTGGGGACAGCAGGGGGACAGTGCTTCACTCGGGACCGTGGAGCATGGTTGGTTCTGTTTCGAAGTGACTGGAACCTAGTATGGGTCCTGGGTTGATCTGGGTTGGGCTCTCTGTTCCAGGTCCAGTGAGTGGGTATAGAGTGGCCACCAGGGGGCAGTGTGCCCACACAGCTGCTGCCTGTTGGGGCAGGTGTCTCTGGTTCTCACCTGCTTAATTTTGTTATAAAGCATAGGCGTTGGAGCCATCACTAGTGGAGTGAGGCGGGTGATTCGAAACTTTTGCTGGGCTAGTTGGGTTAACTATCTCTGATGTTGATGTGGAGCACAGGCCTGGAGGGGTGTGGGCAGATGCACTGCTGCAGCCCCTTGAAGCCCTTTCTCTGCTTGTCTGTTGTGTTGCCCTTTCTAGTGCTGAACAGGAGAAATCTTTTCTAAGTTGTGCAGCCAGGGGGTGGGGGGGTCCAAGGCCAGGAAGCTCCTGGGTCTGCTCCCAGAGGTGGGGCCCACCTGCCTCTTTCTGTAATTGTGGTGAGGGGAACTCAGAGCAGTCCTTGTCCTCGTCTCTTTGGCCCTCTAAGGAGCAGGGTGCTTTGCAGTGCGTTTGCATGGGGCTGATTGACGTGGGGCCTGAGTGGTCTGAGGAGAGGGAAGCTGCTGAGCTGGGTGCATAATGGGGCCAATGGTGCAGAGGCTTCTGCTGGCAAGCCTGGGGGGAACGCTGTGCTGGACCCTCATACGTTCCTGCTGGTTGTAACAGGAGATGTTCTCAGCATCTGCTGCTTCCCACGCTTGTTGCTGCTGTCGTTAGGAAGGTGGTTGTTCAAATGATGAGGCTATTTCAAAGCAGAAGAAAGAAACCTGGGAAAATAAAAGCATTTCCTGACTACTGAGCTATGCCTAGGTGACTTCTGTTTTCTTCAGGTCTCCTTTTAGCCTCTACATAAATGTGATCTGTTACACTGCAGTTTTCAAATCTCAAGATAGATTCGTAGGCCTCAAGTAATCCATCCTTTTAAAGTGAATAATTCAGTGGTTTTTAGTATATTCACAGGTTTTGCAACCATCATCATTATATAATTCCGGACACTGTCATCACCTCAGAAAGAAACTTAATACCCACTGAACGTTCACTCCTCAGCCTCCAGTGGCGGCTGACCTACGTCTGTCTCTGGGTTCACCTGTTGCGGGCATGTCACATGGGTGAAGTCTCACACCTTGTGGCCTTGCATGTCTGGCTGCTTCTGCCCAGTGTAATGTTTCAGGGCTTGTGCTGTAGCCTGTGCAGCTTCCTTCCTTTTTATGGCCAAATAATATTCCAGTATTTAGGGCTTGGCGCCTGTAGCTCAAGTGGCTAAGGCACTGGCCACATACACCAGAGCTGGTGGGTTCGAATCCAGCCCAGGCCTGCCAAATAATGACAACTATAACCAAAAAAATAGCTGGGTGTTGTGGCAGGTGTCAGTAGTCCCAGCTGATTGGGAGTGTGAGGCAAGGGAATTGCTTAAGCCCAGGAGTTGGAGGTTGCTGTGAGCTGTGAAGACATGGCTCTCTACCAAGGGCGACAGCTTGAGGCTCTGTCTCAAAAAAAAAAAAAAAAAAAAATTCCAGTGTATGGGAGTTTTTGGCTATTGTGAGGGATGTTGCTGTGAATGTTCACATGCAAGATTTTCATTGACTTTATGATTTCACTTCTCTTGGGTATATAACAATATTTTGAGTCTTTTTCTGTTTCTGAATCTTTCTTAATTAAGTTTTTCCCGAAGGCGCCAGCTACATACGCTAGAGCTGGCAGGTTCGAATCCAGCCCAGGCCTGCCAAACAGTGATAATAACTACAACCAAAAAATAGCCGGGCCTTGTGGCGGGTGCCTGTAGTCCCAGCTACTTGGGAGGCAGAGGCAAGAGAATGACTTAAGCCCAGGAGTTGGAGGTTGCTGTGAGCTGCGATGTCACAGCACTTTACCCAGGGTGATAGCTTGAGGCTCTGTCTCCAAAAAAAAAAAATTTTTTTTTTCCAAACGAAAGCCTGATGCCCTGATGGGATTCAGAGCACCTGCTATGCAGACGTGTGAGGCTACAAGCACAGGCTCAGTCATGCTCTTGGTGCCCCACCTCTGAGCTGTGTGGGGGTTACCAAGAGGATTTTATTATGATTTCCAGTTTAATTGCTCTAATGGAGTCAGTCTGACTGGCCACATAGACATGGGGGAGAGGGTCAGAGGTGTCCCCTCTGTGCTGTTGATCTGTGATTCTCAGGGCGCTTTGCGCTCATGCTGGTGGTGAAGGGGGTGGGTTGAGATGGGTAATTAAGAAGGTTTGGGCTAGGTGCGGTGGCTCACTCCTATAATCCCAGCACTCTGGGGGTGGATGGATTGCCTGAGCTCACAGGTTCAAGTCCAGCCTGAGCAAGAGTGAAACTCTGTCTCTAAAACTAGCCAGACGTTGTGGCGAGTGCCTGTAGTCCCAGCTACTGGAGATTCTGAGGCAAGAGGAACACTTGAGCCTAAGAGCTTGAGGTTGCTGTGAGCTGTGATGCCACAGACTCTGCCAGGGACAACAAAGGAAGACTTTGTCTCAAAAAAAAAAAAAAGAAGAAGGTTTGGATGTAATTTGATTTAGTTTTTACCATGAGTCTCACTGAAAAAATCTTAGGGCAGGAGAACAGATGGAAGGTCTGCAAAATGCAGCTAGAGCTTCATCCCTTGGTCCAGGGTAGCCTGTGGAGTGTGCAGGTGCTGTGTGGGGAGTGAGCACATGCCACCTTGGTCAGGTGGGGGCCTTGACTACCATGGTCTGGTCAGGAATCTGTGTTTTTGATAGGCTTACAGCTCCTTGCCAGCCTGGCCTGAGATTGCTTGCCTGCCCCAAGTCTGTGTTCACGTGTGACAGGTTGGCCTGGTAGGGTCAGCAGGGTGCCTTGACCATGGGGCTGGAGCCAGTCGTGACTGCCCAGTGACCTGCGGGCAGGTAAGGCCTGTGTGGCTGTGGAGGGAGAGGTGTCCGTGGAGGGGCTGTGGCGCTGCCTTGTGCAGGCTGCCCCGGGGGTGTTGTGCTGCGTCCTGGAGCGTCTTGCCCTCTGCCAGCGTCTTTGCCTTTCTAGTAACCCAGTCCCTCGGGGCTCAGAAACCCTTCCTGGCTTGGGAAGTTGAGGCTACTTTTTGTCTAGTTTTACAGTTTTGCCTGCAGGTTCTTTCTTACTTTTTTGGTAATCTTGTTGCTTTTTTCTAGATTGTTCCCAAGTTTCCTGTCCCCTTCCCAAGGGGGAGACCCCAACATGGTATACTGATTGCATTCAGAATACACAGAGCAGACTCCTGCCCCTCTCCCGCAGCTGTAGAGCAGATTGAATTTCTTAGTGGAATTAATCCTGCCAGGATTGGGGAAGTGCTTTTGATTTTTGACAGCTCCAAGTTCCACATTTAGGGGAAAGAAATTCTCTTTTCCCCTCCTCCTGAGGTGTAGAAAAGTTTTCTCAAATGCTTAAAGCTGAGCCTCTGCCATCCAGTGGGGCATGTGTTGGCAAAGGGTAAAGAAGACGCAGCCTGCCTGCTGTTGGGCAGAGCGCTGGCAGCAGCACCTTGGAACTGCTGGTTTAGAGGTTTGCCTTCACCGAGAGTGAGCAATTGTCTGACGCAGCCTCTGAAATCCTTGGGAAGTGTGTAAATGAAACTATGAAGCTATGGGCCCCAGCAGCTCCTGGTGCCAGCTCAGCCTCTCTAGAGAATATCTGGAGAATATTCAGTTTCTTCCGGAGAATATCAAGTCTGCTGGGGTCACGCATGTTGTTTTTCCTTTTTGAAGGGTCAGTCTGGTTGCTTGTGGTGTCCCCGCAGGAGGAAGCTGTACTGGGTGCTGAGCAGGTGGGAGGGTTTCACCGTGGCGGACCTGCAGGCGGAGGGCTGGGCGTCCCACCGCGCATGCTGAGGCTTGCAGGTGTGTTGTGCTTCAGGGCCTCGTCTGTCTCCTTTGATGCACTTGGCTTCGTTTCCATCCACCTGTTCATCAGTGTGGGCTGGGCGAAACAGGTGAACTCTTAGCAAGTACCATCGAAACCGGGACTTGATTTTTATTTCCCTTGAAGCACAGTTCTCTTGCTGTGATGATTTTTCCCTTTTGTGGGAGGGAAACAGTAGCCTGGTAACTTGATTTCACTGGAAGACCTTTAGTGTTGGTGGACATCCTTACATTTAGTCCCAGTTTGAGCATTGAGATTAATGTAAATTAAGAAATTCAGGGAAGGAAAATACCACATTAACAATTGAAAATGTCTGACATTTTGACTGTGTTGTATCTCTGCCTTCTTGGTTTTTACCACTCAAATTTGAGGACTCTGACAAACATGTATGTGGGTTTCTCTGTGTTCCATGGCTGGGAAGCTGGTGGGAACTTTGATTGCTAAGCACGGGCTACTCTTCTGTTCACTGGCTGCCAAGATCATGTTTCTCTTTCGCAATACAGGTTCTTTCCATTTTATTTTTTTGTCACTGATAAAAGCCAAAGTCTCGTTAAAGGATAAAAGTCACAAACAAGTGTTAAAAACCAGGAAAACCAAATAATGCTTGAGCCAGATACTGCCTACAGCCCTCCCACCACAAGCTGCTGCTGGACACTCATAGGGAGAGATATTGGAGCTGCTCTTGTTGTTTCCGTATAGTTTAAAAGCAAATGCCTAGGTACCAGCTGTGGGTTGGGTGCTGCGTGGGCAGGTAGGAGGCACCCGGAGCCTTGGCCTAAGCTGTTGTCATTGTTGGTTCTGCCCCGGGCCTTTGCTGACCCAGCTCTCCTGGTGACCTGAGGCCAGGGCGAAGTGCCTGGCTTCACGTACCCCACCTGCATGGGAGGCAGCAAACCTCTTACTTCAGAGGGTGGCGTGAACCTAATTAGAGCATGTTGAGCTCTTTGAAGATGAAAAGAAGACAGTTGATTTTCCAAAACATTTCTCATCCAGGCTTTGATTTCTCTTCTTTTCTTTCTTTCCTTTTTTTTGAGATAGAGCCTCAAGCTATTGCCTTGGGTAGAGTGTTGTGGCATCACAGCTCACGGCAACCTCCAAGTCCTGGGCTCAAGTGATTCTCCTGCCTCCGCCTCCCAAGTAGCTGGGACTACAGGCACCCGCCACAACGCTCGGTTATTTTTTGGTTGCAGCTGTCGTTGTTGTTTGGTGGGCCCAGGCTGGATTCGAACCTGTCAGCTCAGGTGTATGTGGCTGGTGCCACAGGTACCTGAGCCATTGATTTATTTTCTTTAAGGATCCTTTGGAGAATAGCACTGCACTGTTCCGTTTGGGGTTCAGTGTGGTCAGAGGGCAGATTATCCAGATTGTCCTTTTCAGTTGTAGTGCTTGCTTTGGGGCAGGGCTTGGGGTACAGAAAGTATGGTAAGAACCTTTTGGACATGTACACTTTTCAGAGTTGGTGCTCCTATAGGATTCAGGTGAAATAAGGTACTTAAAATTATGCTGGTTGATTTCCTCACGCTTTAATGAAGAGCTTGAGGGGTCAGCTCTGACAATGCCTTCATTCCCTGTCACTCAGTGTTTAGTGTGGGGCGGCAGTACAGGTGACTCGGGGAGTCTCTGGTGTGCCTCTCACTTTTGCTGCTGCTGCTGCAGGCAGCTGCAGGGGGTCTCGGGCTGGGGAGAAGGAACTTGCTGGTCCCTGGCCTCACCCTGGTTTGTAGATGAGGAGACAGCCAGTTGATAGGCCTGTACTGCATACCTGGCTGGCGCTGAGCTACAGGCGGGCACACCCCACCTGCACCTGCTCCCATACCTCTCTGACCCTCCCTCTGACTGGCGTCCCTCGGGTTGTGGCCACAGCTGCTGCTGTCTCGTCTGATTCACCCTGTCCTTTATTTCCTGATTTCTGACCTTGGTTTTAGAGCCCTAGTTCTGTGGGCCTGTTTGGTGCTCTTGTGGCACTTCAGAACCCTAAATCCCAAATCACCACTGTCTACCTGTCATTTTCCCTCTAAGTGTCTACATGGTTGAGTGGCCCTCTGGTGGGCATGGAAATTGTGAGCCCTGGCGGTTGTGCTGGCTGGAGGCGCGTACTGGCTGAATTGTCAGGAAGAGAATCTGGGTCCGTGGCAGGGCCATCTGGCACACTCTGCGTGCTTTAACAGTAGAAGAGCGAGTGATCTGGGAGTTGACTTTTTCCTGAGAAATGTTTTTTTTTTTTTGAGATAGGGCCTCAAGCTGTCACCCTGGATAGAGTGCTGTGGCATCACAGCTCACAGCAACCTCCAACTCCTGGGCTCTAGCGATTCTCCTGCCTCCGCCTCCCAAGTAGCTGGGGCTACAGGCGCCCACCACAATGTCCGGCCATGTTTTGGTTGCAGTTGTCATTGTTGTTTGGCAGCCCAGGCTGGATTCGAACCCACCAGCTCCAGTGTATGTGGCTGGTGCTTTAGCTGCTTGAGCCACAGGCTCCAAGCCTCCTGTTGCTTTTGGGCAGTTAGCTCTTGATTCTAAACTGGTCTTTGTCATGAGTACCTACAGCCCGAGCCAGCATCTCCAGGTGGCCGAGTGAGTCCTGGTGAGGATGCAAGGCCCCTTTGTGGAGAGCAGACTGCTCCTGGGGCATCGCTATCCTGCGGCACAGGTCAGTGTGCAAGTGCCGGGGCTCTGGCTAGGCTGGAGAAGTGCTGCGAAGCACGTCCTGGTGTCTTTGCTCAGATAGTTGGTGTCTACAGACCTTTTCCGTCCTAGACTGTAAGAGTCCATGGATGGGCAGGAGGCTCTCATCCACAGCATCCTCTGCTTGTTTTCACCTATTGGAAGGAGGCCCCTGTGTATCCCATTGCCCCTCAGCGTGTCAGTGGTACTGACCGGGAGAGGTGGGTGTCAGTACAGCCTAGTTCTTCCTTCCTTGCCTCTGTGTGTCTCCTTATCTCTGAGTTGCACATAGGGCCAGCATCCCCTGTGCCTGAATAGCCACGTCCCCCTGCCTATAGGCTGACGGAGCCCCCTCCTCTCACTGGGCTCAGGGCTGCCTGCTCGGCAGAGAAGCTCAGGCCCTCTGGCCTCCAGCCCTAAGCCTGCACTCCGGCTTCTCAGGCTAATGCACTGTCCTGTTCCTGGGATGACCCTGCACTGCCTGGGTCACTCTCTGTCTCTCACGAGGCTCCTGTGGGATTGTGCATTGCTGCTGGGGTCTCTGGTGGATGGTCTGTGCATCTTTCACACGTCGGTATGTTGGATGCAGGGCGGGTGTGCAGACACTGGTTTTTGGTATTTATCAGTTGGTTGAGAAATGGTTTTTAATCTAAAAATTATTAGGAGCTGAAATGTGGTAGTAACAGACATTTTTTTTTTTTTTTGGGAGACAAAACCTCAAGCTGTCACCCTGGATAGAGTGCTGTGGCATCACTGCTCACAGCAGCCTCCAATTCCTGGGCTCAAGTGAGTCTCTTGCCTCTGCCTCCCAAGTAGCTGGGACTACAGGCGCCTGCCACAATGCCCGGTCATTTTTTGCTTGCAGCCATCATTGTTGTCTGGAGGGCCCGGGTTGGATTCAAACCCGCCAGCTCAGCTGTATGTGGCTGGTGCCTTAGCCTGTTGAGCCACAGGCGCCAAGCCAATAAAATAATTTTTAAAAAGATCATTCTAGGTTACTCTCACAGGCAACAGAAATGAACCCACTGGGACTACACTTTGAAGTCATTGACTATAAAATAACTAAACTTAGTAACTCAAAGAAGATGAAAATGAATTGAGAATTGGTGGAGAAAAGGAAACCATGAAAAGAATCAAAAAGATACCCTAGAATTGTAAAAAATAATAATAATACTAAGGAAAATACAAAATATTATAGTTCATAAAATTAAGAACTCAACAGATATAGTTAAAAGCAGATCAGATATAAAGGATGGGTTTAACATAAAAAAAGTAAACTGAAAGCTAAATATAAATAAAACTACACAAAGGTACATCATAGGACTGGGAGACTGGGAGCAGGGGAAGGAGAATGACCACACAAGAAGCCTGGGGAAACATGTGGGAATAATGGAAATCATCTATTGTCTCGGCTGTGGTGAGAGTTAGAAAATAGCACAGTTTGTCAAACGCACACAAATGTAGAGAAAGAACTGACATCCTGCTGCATATCTCAATAATATCTCAAATCTGACTTGAAAAACCTAGTAGAGAAAAAAAAAGCATGTGAAATTTTCTAAAAACAGTATCAACAGTAAATATTTTAATCAGACATTACTCTGTTAACTTCAAAAGCACATTTCTGTGATACGGTATCTGGAAAATCCCTCTGGGTTTATACACAATACAGTTGACCCTTGAATAACATGATTTAAACTGTGCAGGTCCACTTATGTGCAGATTTTTTCAATAACCATATCAGGAAAATTTTGTGGAGATTTGTAGCAATCTGAAAAATCTTATAATCCCCACAGTATATAAATATAGAGAAAACTAAGAAAAGTTAGGTACATAACAGTGTTTAAAACATTATTTTGTCATTTACTACCATAAAATACACAAATCTGTTATAAAAGGTTAATAATTATCAAAACTTATACACCTAAACCCTTACAGACCATACATGGGACCATACAGTTGAAAGAAATAAAAACAAAAATAAAGATGTTGTACTAAAATAGAACTGCATACAATCGGCCATAGCACATACTGCACTACTGGAACAATGCTGTAGCCACCTGTTGTTGCTTCTCTGATGAGCTCAAGTGTTGAGAGTATCTGCTTCAAACATCAGCTCTGCTTGAGCAGCTCCTCCCTTTAGTAAGTTGTCCTTTGCAGTAAAAAGTGATCTCTGATGGTTCTCAGTTTTTCATTATGCTTAGTACAACACAGGCAGCCTCCAGATTACAAACATGTAGATGAGTTCTTACTCTGAATTTGTATGTATATTGGAATACACACATTTACCTGTTACCCATAATAGCCTCCACCCATGTGAGTCATATGTCAGTTGGATGTTTGTGACTTGAGGACTTAATGCAACAGCCTCTGTGCTTAAGTACAAGTTGTACATAAGTCATATATTTGTGACCTGGGAACTGCTTGTACCATAAATCTTGAATAACACCAGAGGAACGAAGGAAGTGCCACTTGTGTTGCTGAAAATGCTCCCAAGAAGTACAGAAAAGGGTGACATAAGAAAAAGCTAAGTTACAATAGATTGAGGTCTATGGTTGTGGTTGGCTGCCGTTTCAAGATAAATGAATCTAGTGTAAGAACCACTGTAAATTAGCGGGGTGTTGTGGCGGGCGCCTGTAGTCCCAGCTACTCGGGAGGCTGAGGCAAGAGAATCCCCTAAGCCCAAGAGCTGGAGATTGCTGTGAGCTGTGACTCCACGACACGCTACCTAGGGCGATAGAGTGAGACTCTGTCTCTACAAAAGAAAAGAACCACTGTAAAAAAATAAAAAGAAAATTTGTGCTATCATTGTTGCAGCTATGCCAGAAGTCACAAAAACTCTTTATCTCATATTGAAAATGCAGCTTTATGTGGATTGAAATAAGAAAGGCGTATATCTATAGACTCTAATAATGTTTGAAGAGAAAGCATATGAAAACTTAAAGCAAAATGAAGGTGAAAGATCTAAAGCTGGAGAACTTAAGCCAGCAAAGGATGGTTTGATAATTTCACGAAGAGGTCTGGCTTTAGAAAAATGTCAAAATAACAAGAGAAACAGCTTTTGCCAACCAAGAGGCAGGCAGCAGAAAAGTTCCCAGATGTCATTAAGAAAATCCTTAAAGACAGACAGATATCTGCCTGAACCCCACATTTTTAATACAGCTCAAAGTGCCTTAATTGTGGGAGAAAAGGCCACAAACGACATTTATTAGTAAGGAAGAAAAATGAGCACTAGGATTTCAGACAGAAAGGAATAGGCTAACTGGACTGTTTTGTACAAAGGCAATAAGGTTTATGATCAGGACTGCCCTTATCTAAAAAGCTGCTGGCCCTCTAGACAGAAGGAAAAAGATAAGTATCAGTGTTTTGATTGTACAGTAAGAAGGACTAGACAATGGGCATACTTTTTCTGAACTTGCTCCACCCATGCTTTGTCCCGGAAGTCAGGAAGTATAGTTTGGCAGTAAGGAACTGCCTTTTATAAAGTTCTTTTGATATTAGATAATGCCCCTGGTCACCCAGAACCCCATGAATTCAACACAAAGGCATCAAATTAATCTCCTTGCCCCAAATACCATGTCTCTAATTGAGCTTCTAGATCAGGGGGCCATAAGGATCTTTAAAGCTCATTATCTATAGTCCTCGAGGGGAAGAGTTGTCAATGCTATGGAAGAAAACCCTGATAAAGTTCTGAACATCATAAAGTTTGGAAGGATTAAACCAGGAGAGACACCAGTGCCGTTATAGAAAAAGCAGTGAAAACCATCCAGCCCCAAACAATAAATCCCTGCTGCAGGAAACTGTCCAGATGTTGTGCGTGACTTCACAGGATTTACAACGCGGCCAATCAAGGAAAGCAAGAAAGAAATTATGAATGCGGCAAATGGCAGGGGTCAAGGGCAGAATTAAAAGAGTTTGAAGATATGAATCTTAGAGAAAGTCAAGAGCTAACAGATACTACGGCAGAGGAGTTAACAGAAGACAACTTGATGGTGATGAGTGCTTCCAAACAACTCTTCTTTCTCCACCTCCTCGACCTACCCAATGTGAAGATAACAAAAATTAAGACCTATATGATGATCTGCTTCCACTTAATAACAAATTTTCTTGTCTTTATGATTTTCTTAATAACATTTTCTTTTCTTTAGCTTACTTTACTATAAGAATACAGCATATAATATACATATAAAACATACAAAATGTGTTAATCAGCCCCTTATCTTATTGATAAGACTTTCAAGCAATAGTAACTTATTAGTAGTTATATATTTGGGAAGTCAAAAATCACATACAATGTTTAACAGCTCAAGGGGTCAGTACTCCTAACCTCCACGTTGTTCAAGACACAACTGTATTTCAAAATAACCTTGAAACTGCAAATTTACTGATCTAACAATATTGGTTGATAATAAGTTGCTATTTTAGTCATTTAAAATTAAAGATTAAATAACTAGCTACTTACCAAATTCTAGTCATCCCTCAGATACCAAAATCTGCGAATGCTCAAGTCCCTGACATAAACTAGCAGTATATTTTCATATAACCCGCACATCGTCCCACATACTTGAAATCATCTCCACATTACTTATACCCAACCCAATGTAAATGCTATATAAAGACTATTTATGCAGTTTTCTTTGCCTACACAGTATTAAACAATGAAAACATTTTTCTCCCATCCCTGGCTATTGCCATTTTTGTTGAGTATACTTAATTTCCAAATAGTTATTACATAAGTTTCACATATGGCTTATTCCAAGTAGACATTATTTTCCAAAATACGGTCTCTACTCATTTCTCTTCTAATGTGGAATACCCTTCTTCATCTTTCTGAAGAAAATGAAGCTAAGGCCACAACATGACAGCCAGACTGATTTCCATGGTCCACTTCCAAGTGACCTGTCATAGGCCAGCAAGTCCACAGAGGCCAAAGGCTGTTGCAGGAATTCAGAAAGAAGTCAGACAGCAGCACCAGTGTGACGCTTCCCTCACTGCACTTGCAATGCTAGTGATCATCACAGGCGCAATGTGGGTAGAGTGCTTGTGTTCATGCTCACAAGCTCCATTCTCTGAGACTCATCTCTACTTTCCTGCAGTTATATGCAACTTCAGAACCAAGGATCACATTCTTAGCACTAAATGAAAAACATTAACCCCAGTGACACCATCTGGAGCTTTTCTTTCATTATATACTTTCGTTGCCTTGAAATCTAAAATACGTTAACAACACTTACATGAATGGACTGCATTACAACTCACTCTGCTTTAGTGGAAAAGTACGCTCTATATCTATCCAAAGAGACATATGTTATCCCTATTACCTGGCTATTTAAGAACATTTAAGCCAGCCACTTTAAAACTGCCTTATACTATCACATTAAGATATAAAAATAGAACATGTGGATATCCATTTCTTCCCCATTTAATCAAAGGAGGATAAATTTCTAATTCTCTACTAGTGCTGAGCAAGATTTATCTAACATGAGAATCATGCATTAGAGTTTCTTTCAATCTGTTCCATTTTGGAGGTGCCACTCCAATGATCACTGGACTGGAAGAAAACCTGTGAGAACTGAATAACCTAGAATTTAAAACATGATACTCAGCAGATTGCTTCTATTTGGTTTAGCATCATTCATATCTGGGATACTCATGGTGCTTTACAAAGAGGTATAAATTAGACCTGTCATGAGTAGAAGCAACAGCTTAGCTTTTAGGAGACCTGCTTGTTTACCTGAGAAGAAAAGACTTGACTGGCACTCCACGTTTATTCCCTTTACATTCCTCTAACAATAGCACAGAATCTTTAGCTTACAAAGCCATACTTAACCTTACTGAAGGCAGACACTAAGGCTATCAGTTAAAGATCTCCATGGAACAATCTGGTAGCTTCTCCTGTAACCATCTACTGAATCAAGAGTGTAGGAGATACCAATTAAGATTCTGAAATAAATTAGACTAGGCATAAAGAGTGATTCGTGAGGCCTAGAATTTTGATCAGTATTTAAAATATGAATCCTAGAAGTGATTCAGTTTTCTAAACAACTAATACTAAATTATATAAATTGTAACGTGGCTGATAACATTTAAAATACAGAAAAAGAGAGTGAGTTACATAGGATTTTTTTAAATGTAGTTTGGAGACTGAGACAGAGGTGACGCATGTGATGGTGTATGTTTGTGAACACGCACACTTAACCGGCCATGGAGTAATACAGAAACCTGGGTACTTCCTAATACCAAAAATTTGCTTTTGTCATTTTTAAATGCTTAAAAGCTGGATTTAATTACTTAGAAACACCTTTTAACACTTTATTATTCATGCTATAAATATCTGAGTATTTACTACAATCCAAGTAAATACACGATGTTAACGAAGCCAAAGTAATTTAAACTACAAAACTGTAAAACTCTCTATTCAGATTAGGTATAGATATGATGGGGGCTAACCACAGGCTTACTTAGCACACCCTTGCGAAGCACATAGTACTTAACAAAAGAAGTGAAATCTGAAATAAGCCCAGAAAGGTTCATAGAAACTGGCCCATAAAGAAGAGAAGAAACAGAATTCTAGGCGAGGAAATGACCTTTATAAAGAAACATGAAAGGAAGAAAAAAGAATAATAGTTGAGAAATTGGTAATCACAAGAACCAATAATTAAATTTGTTTTATTTATTAGAAATAAAATTACTATCATTTATTGAGATACTACAATGTAGTACTAACTTTCTAACACACGCTGCTTCTAACATTTACAGTTTTTAACTATCATCATCCCCATCTTATTGAAGAATGAATTAAAGTTAAAAAAAGCCTTATCTTGTGAGGAAAACCTTTTAAAGAACTTGAGATGATCAAAAAGATTACTGGGTGTCCTGCATATGGAACCTTTCCTTGCCTGAGATTATTTTAAAGCTCCATAAATCAATTGACAGCAATGCAAATAATTATTTTCCATAAATGTGCAAATATATTTTGTCCAGTAGAGGTACAATTTAATGTCCCTTCCCCAAGTGGAAGAAACCGGTTTTCAATCTATTAAGCAATTGATGTCCAGATTCCTGGTGGCCTACATATGTGCCTGCTCTTTGGATCCTTTGAGCTACTTGTAACATCTTAATGAGTTAAATATTACCTTTGGCATGTGTTTATAAATATTTGTAGGAGGCATGGTTTTGCCTTTTAAAAAAATTATGCTAAAATAGGTCCAGAGCATGAGTCACAATTTGAAGGCTGCTGTGGATTCTAAATGAGCCCAAAGACAAGGGTCCTTGCATATAATTCCTTACTTTTCTCCTTTTATTCTTTAAAGTTAATGCCAATGTAATTTTTATAATACCTCTTACAAAGGGTTTGCCGTAATTTTTTAGAGTCCATGTGATGAAACTTTCTAAAACATCCAGCACGAGGCTACTTTTTACCCTCTCACTAATTTCTTCACATATCCCTAATTCCTCAGTCTCTTGTGGAATGAAAAATGAAAGTTAACGTAGCTTCTCTCATTCCAAGGCTTTTCACAGTCAAGCAGTCACTAAAAGAAAAAAGTGAATCTATAGTTTTGTGCCATCAAAAACTATCAAGCATTATTCATGTCAAAGTCCACAGGAGAAACTCTCTGATAATTAAAATGTGCTCATATATTGAGTCAGAGAAAGGTGGTGACCCAGGGGAGAACTCAGGAAACCCTGGTCTCCTGCTTTTGCTGATTATTCCTTTTGTTATATAACATTCCCTTTCTTGGCCTCATCGTTTTGAAAAAATTACAGATTGTTTTGCTTGAACCAAAACTAATACCTAGTGACAAATACTCAAATCTGCACAACAGAAACTGGGCGTTAAGTTTCATTATAATACAAAATACCCAACAACACAATGGGTCACTGTTATGATATTCATTGGATTCACAAGGAAACTGTAAAACGTTCATTTAAAAAGAAAAAGGAATCCAGTGCATACACTTATATAAAGATGTATTCATTTACCTGCTCAACAAAACTGACAGTACAAGAAGCTTTTTCTGCATGTTACAATGACATGTGTTAAAGGTACACTACTTATGAACCAAACATTTACCCTTCGCCACTGGTGAAAGGCAACAAGATCTCTTTACAAAGTCTCGTCTTTTTCAATAAATTTTGCATGAAAACATGTTATCCAGGCACAAAGTTGCCTGCTGTCAAATTGGAAGTGTGATAAATGTTTAATGAAAACAACACCACACAGCTTGGTGTCAGATAACAGCTATCACACAGCCCCGCTTTGATCCAAACAGACACTTAAAAGGAGTTCTAAGCATGCTTTGCACCACAAAACTCTATAACCTATATGCAAATAGGGATAAATTAGCATAAGTGACTTCCCGCTGAATAAAGAAATAAGAGGTAAGGAAAAATGTGACAGGCTCTGTAAGTGTGTAATTGCTGTCAAAACTCAAGAGTCCAGTCTTCCCAGATCACTTCTAACGTCTTCTGCCAAACACTAGGCAGGAAAAAAAAAACTCTTATCAACAGGAATTTATTACATGAAACTCTAAAGCTGAAGTCACTGGAATGTTGCCAAGATTAAAGCCATAACTAATATCTGTCTAGAAAGTACAATTATTACATGGTACTAGTTTTCTGATACATACTGCCTATAATAGTTAGAACTTTTTAAGTATCTCCATCCCCATCTTGCAGAAGAATATATTGTATATATAGGGGGAAATTCTCATCTCAGAAAGTTATGCAAAGAAAAAGAGAAGAATGGATAAACTTGAATGTTTTGGTAAAGTATCTCAAAATTCTTGCCAGGTACATTTCTGAAAATATCACCCACCTACTGAAAAACTATTAAATAAGAAAGATAATAAAGGCTACCTTTCAAAGTAGCAGGTCACAATGGAGGTCACACTTAAGAGAACAAAATTAGGTTGCTAATGAATACTGAAGTTACTCAAATTAAGAAGAAGCATATTAGTAGGTGTCTGAATCCATTTTGTATTACGTAACAGAATATCACTGGGTAATTAATGTAGTGAAGAGAAATTTATTGGCTCACAGAGCTGGAGGCTAGAAGTACAAGATCAAGGGACCAGCATCTGGTGAGGAACTTGTCACATCACCCCACGGCAGAAGAGCAAAGAGGGCAGCAAACCCATCCTCTTATAAGAAACCCACTCCAAAGATAACCTACCCACTCCTGTGATTAGCAGCATTAATCTCTCCATGAGGTTAAAGCCCTCATGATCTGTGTGCCTCTTATAGGTCCCACCTACCACACAGTATTAGGGGTCTTGTTTCCAACACATGAATTTTAGGGGAGACATTCAAACTACAGTGGTAAGCAACATCTGATCTAAATCAAATCTGCAAATTCTACTTCTTTTTTAAGGGACAGGGTCTTACTCTGTCACCCAGGCTAGAGTGGAATGGTATAATCACCACTCACTGCACCCTGGATTCCTGAGCTAAAACAATCTACCTGCCATGGCCTCTTTGCATTCAGGTATGTGACCCCATGTGCATCTAATTTTTCATTTTAATTTTGTAGAGATGAGATCTCACTACGTTTCCCAGACTAACCTTGAACTCCTGGCCTCAACTTCCAATCATTTCTCCTCAGCCTCCAAAAGTGCTGTGATTACAGTCATGAGCCACCACACCCAGCACTATGATTAAAGAATAAATAGTAGAACATCACTGGTAGATATTTATATAACATTCACAACTAATCTTTCACAGACCAGAGGCTGTAAAAGATACTCTATTACTAGCTGATCATTCTTTAGTATGCTTTGTAAGACAAATTCTAATCTAGGGGTTCTCAAACTTTTTAAACAGGGGGCCAGGTCACTGTCCCTCAGATCGTTTGAGGGCCGGACTATGAGAGGGAAATTCTCATCTCAGAAAGTTATGCAAAGAAAAAGAGAAGAATGGATAAACTTGAATGTTTTGGTAAAGTATCTCAAAATTCTTGCCAGGCACATTTCTGAAACTATCACCCACCTACTGAAAAACTATTAAATAAGAAAGATAATAAAGGCTACCTTTCAAAGTAGCAGGTCACAATGGAGGTCACACTTAAGATAACAAATAGTTTAAAAAAAAAAAAAAAATATGAACAAATTCCTATGTACACTGCACATATCTTATTTTTGAAGTAAAAAAAATAAAACAGGGCTGTGCCTATGGCTCAAAGGAGTAGGGCACCGGCCCCATATACCAGAGGTGGTGGGTTAGGGTTAGGGTTACCCAGCCCTAGCCAAAAACTGCAAAAAAAAAAAAAAAAAAAAAAAAAAAAAAAGGCAAAAAAAAATAATATAATATTTAAAATTAAAAAAAAAGCCACCCCCATCTGAAAAAAAAAAAAACCTTCCTAACTTCAGAAAAAAAGCCCCCCCACCTTAACCACAAAAAAGGCCCTACTAACTGCAAAAAAAAAAAAAAAAATAGACCTCCTAACTTCAAAAAAAAAAAATCCTAACTTGTTCTTACCTTGGTCCTCAGGCAGCAGCAGGCTATGCACAGGCAAGCTGGTGACGCCTCCAATCACGAGTCTCAGTCTCACCCAAGACTGAAAGGAGGAGTCAAGAGACACAGAGAAGGAGGAGAGTCGGAGGGTGCGGTGCACAATCCACACATGCGCACTGCGGCCCGGGAGGAGTCAGCTGCTAAGCAGACAGGCACCTGTGGCAAAAACACCCCAGGGGTGGGGGATAAATGTCCTCTGCGGGAGCATGTGGCCTGTGAGCCTTAGTTTGAGGATCCCTGTGTTAAATGATACTTCACTGGCCGGGTCTGCTGGCTCATGCCTATAATTCTAACACTCTGGAAGGCTAAGGTGGGAGGATTGCTTGAGTTCAGGAATTTGAAACCAGCCTGAGCAAGAAAAAATTAGCCAACCATTGTGGCAGGAGCTTATGGTTCCATGTACTCGGGAGGCTGAAGCCGGAGGATCTCCTGGACCCAAGAATTTGGGGTTGCTGTGAGCTATGAGGAGGCCACAGCACTCTTGCCAGGGAAACAGAGCAAGACTATGTCTCAAAAAAAATTACATTAAATATAATTTCTTGCAGTTGAATTGGGACTGGGCGGCCCCTGCAACACAAGACACAGGTAAACCAAGATCTGGAATAGAAGATATGAATTTCCCACACATGACGGCTAATGGTCATTCCCACAGGCGTAACCTGCAGCATGGAAGAGAGAGAACAGGACTTTACCCACAGTTTCAAATGTTCTCTAAATTTACATTGAAAATCAGAGTTACTTCTCCAGAGAAATATATAGGGTAGCCATAAAGTTCATGTGTGATTTAAAATAGCGTGCACACAAACTTCATGGCCACCCTGAGGACTTATTATCTATGCTATTAAAAAATGAATGATTTCATATTTTATATCTTATTCCAGAATTACAGCAATATTGAAGTTAACTTGATATTGATCAACAGAATGATCACTATTACTGGAAGTCTACATATAAAATATCTACAAGTACAATCTTATATACGGAATTTGTCACAGAGATCTGATTAATATGTATAGAAGTCTATCTTTGCTGACCTCATTCAGGGGGCCAAAGTATAGCTCCAATGTAACTGGATATGCATACCTCATCAGAATGGACCCACAGGAAAATTTGACCATTATTTAGACATTCCTGTATTGAAACCATTTCCTAAATTGGAATAAATAAGTTGTGTACTGGTCAGTGCTAAAACAAGTGATACTTTAATTAAGCTTGTATACAACATAAAGGTTGTGCTGCCAGAAACAAATTTTATACAACAACTTGTATAATATGTGTGTTCTTAAAATTTGTTTCTGGCAGCACATCCTATACAACTATTACCTTTTTGTATGTGCAATTAAATGTACACATGTGACCAGAAATCAACACATGCCTGTGTAATGACCTGTACCCCTTACCATAGCGAGTAATATTTGGAGAAGAGATTGAATCATCAAATAAAAGACAGGACTGATACATTCCTACTCTTCTCTCTTTCAATTTTATTTTTCATATGCTCATATTTTTGGCCACTTATGTGGAACAAAGTGAAATGCAGAATCCAGGTCATTTGGGACCCCAGAAATGGAAAGTATTAACTCTTTTTTTCCACTCATTTTCCCGCTAGTGGGGAAAATGAGTCAGCTGAGAAATCTGGTGCTAGTGCACAGTGAAAGAGTTGTTGTTAAGTAAGCAGTTAAGAAATGCTAGTCAAATGTGATGGCTTATGCTTACAATCCTAGCACTGAAGTCTGAGGCAGGAGGATCCCTTGAGCTCAAAAATTAGAGACAAGTCTGAGCAAGAACAAAACCCTATCTCTACCAAAAATAGAAAACTTAGCTGGGTGTGGTGGCAGATGCCTATAGTCCCACCTACTAGAGAGGCTGAGACAGGAGGATCCCTTAAGCCCAGGATTTTGAGGTTGCTGTGAGCTAGGCTGAACCCACGGTCCCCTAGCCTGGGTGACAGAGTGAGACTCTATCTCAAAAAAAAAAAAAAAAAGAAAGAAAGAAAGAAAAGAAAAGACAAGAAATGCTATTCATTTTGTAATTATACATACATATATGGTCTATTACAAAGTTATAATTCCTTTGTAACATATGGTCTGTTAACAATTCATTCTATAATTATACATACATATATGGTCTGTTACAAAGTGACTATATGTATATATACATCTCCTTATGGAATTTATTTATGGAAAGCAATCTGGGAAGATTGCATGGCCTTTAAAAGGAAAAAGAAAAGAAAGCAACATGTTCCAGCATTCTTTAGGCTTTTCAAACCCTTTGCGTAAGTAGTTCAGTCTGAAAGTTTGTAGTACACACCTGGCTAGTTTTGTACAGCTAAAGTGGAGCAGACGTTCAGTCCAGTGTTTTACAAGATGCTGAGTACAAGAATATTGGAACAGGCTGGGCTCAGTGGCTCACACCTGTAATCCTAACACTCTGGGAGGCCGAAGCAGGTGGATGCTTGACCTCAGGAGTTGGAGACCAGCCTGAACAAAAGTGAAACCCCATCACTAGTAAAAATAGAAAAAACTGAGGCAAGAGGATTGCTTAAGCCTGAGTTGGAGGTTGCTGTGAGTTATGACGCCCCAGCACTCTACCCAGGGGGACAGCTTAAGACTGTTGCAAAAACAAAAAAAAGGAATTAGTGGAACAACCCATGGTGGTGTAAACTTCCCTCTTCTGCCAGCTACCTCTTTGCTTACCTGTCTAATCTGACTGTCAAAATTGATTGGATGGGTAAGTTTTGTGTTGCTGAAGCATGTGATACTTTTCACTTTTAGAGATTATTATGTGCTTTGGACCAATCCATCAACTTGTTTCATTATAAATTTGTTATAACTCAGGGAAAAGATCTATATGGGATAAGAAGTAATCAAAGTTATTCTGTTCTTTTTTTGCACGGTATATGTTTCACTATAGACATAAGTTTTTTGCTTTTTCTTCAAGTATTATGATACAGCATTAAAAAAAATTAATAAATTCTTTATTTTAGTAAAGTAAAGTTAAGTAAACTTTTTTAAATCTTGATATTATGCAATGAAATATGAATGGGATGATACACACTTTTAAAAATTATAAGTGTGGAGGCCAAAAGCTGCTTTGATATAATATTAAATAAAAGAAGTAAAATATCACATTTATATTATGATTTTGACTGACTATGTGATGAAAATCTACTCATAGAAAAAAAACACTGGAAGGAAATGCATAGAAATACAGCAATTGTGTTTGGGTGTCTTTAAGAAATGATATTTCTCTTCTACTTTTAAATTTTGTAAATTCTCCTTAATGAACACACGTTATTTATTAATGGCAAAATAACCTTAACAGTGTGTTCACAAATTTAATCATTTTCTGATCAAGTTTGCAACAAAAATAAGGCTTTAAAAAACTTCTCCATGATTGAGCTCATCTTTTAAATAAGTCCTTACCCAATGAGTAAGAAGAAAAAGCTAAATTTTATTCCAATCTTGTAAACACACTCAAGCCCACCTGATGAAAGTGTCTTTTACTGTAACTCAGTCTCTGCTTGAATGACACAAGTGAGTGTTCTTTTTCAGGGCTCCACACCTATCCCTGGATTCTCTCCAAGATGGATTGTGGGTCCACCGGTGAGACGTGATGCTGAAATGACCTCATGACCAGGGGGTGGAGCCAAGGTCCTGGGAGGAATATGGCAGTGTCTTCAATATTCCTATGGTTTAAGACAGAGTATCTCAACTGCTTCTTGGACCACCGGAGTCTGCAAGTGGTGGCATCATGATCAGCTCTCCTCAGCTCAGGTCCCTGGCAGACTCAGTTTTTTTCTTTTTCTTTTTTTTTTTTTAAGACAGTATCACTAAGTTGCCTTCAGTAGAGTGCTGTGGTGTCACAGCTCACAGCAACCTCAAACTCTTGGGTTTAAGCAATCCTCTTGCCTCAGCCTCCCAAGTAGCTGGGACTACAGGCGCCTGCCACAATGCCTGGCAACCTTGAAGACTCAGCTTTTGGTGACACGGCCAAGTGATCAGGTCAAGCCTCACCTAATGATAGCTCTGCCTCCAGAATTTTCAGTTAAGGGTCCATTAGTTTCCCTTTATTGTTTAGTTTAGGTCAATGTGCCTTGAAACAAAGACTTGGAATTGATTTCACTTTCTATGCTTTGTTCAGTTCACTTAGCATTGCTATACAGGCCGGCATGTTTAAAAACATTTTGCAAGCTCTGGCAAAAGAACAAAAAGGAAATTATTACACAGGAAGCCAAAAAGGCATCAAACAATAAAATCTTGCTTCCAGTGATTTCTTCTGCTCTCCTACTGAGCCCCAAAGACACGACAGATTCTTTTCATATCCTTTATAGAGCAGCAAATATGGGCATCAATCTGGTGTTGGCTACTCAACTTCTCCTGGGACTTTTTTTTTTTTTTTTTGAGACAGAGCCTCAAGCTGTCACCCTGGATAGAGTGCCCTGGCATCACAGCAACCTCCAATTCCTGGGCTCAAGTGAGTCTCCTGCCTCTGCCTCCCAAGTAGCTGGGACTACAGGCACCCGTCACAATGCCTGGCCTTTTTTTTTTTTTGGTTGCAGCCATCATTGTTGTTTGGTGGGCCCTGGCTGGATTTGAACCCGCCAGTTGAGGTGTACCTTAAGGTACCGTGGCTGGCACCTTAGCCCGTTGAGCCATAGGCGCCAAGGTGATTTTTTTTTTTTTTTTTTTTTTTTGCAGTTTTGGCTGGAGCTGGTTTTTAATCCACCATCTCAAAAATATGGAGCCTGAGCCCTAGTCCTTTGAGCCACAGGCGTGACCCGATTTTTTTTTCTTTTTCTTTTTCTTTTCTTTTCTTTTTTTTTTTTTTTGAGAAGGGGTCTCACTCTGGCTAGCCTAACTCATAGCAACTTCAGACTCTTGGGCTCAGCAATCCTCCTGCCTCAGCCTCCCGAGTAGCTGGGACTACAGGTGCCTGCCACCACACCCAGCTAGCTAATTTTTCTATTTTTATTAGAGATGGACTCTCCTCTTGCTCAGGTTGGTCTTGAACTCCTGAGCTCAAGGGATCCTTCCGCCTTGGCCTCCCAGAGTGCTGGGATTATGAATGGGAGCCACCATGCCCAGCCTTCTCCAGTGATTTGTCTGTTTTAAAGGTGTTGTTCTGGAGATATTCTGCTCCAGAATCCTTTGCTGGTATATCTGTGAGTAGTATGTGTAAACAAGTGACAGGGACATGGAAGAAGTGAACAGCACCTCCCAAAATTACAGCAACAGACAAGAGCCTATGGTTAGAGAGCAGGTGGCTCTGATCTCTGAGGAGAAGGCCACTTCCCCCATGGCCAGTTACAAGGATGGTCCCCTGAAGTGCAGGGAAGCATAGGCCAGGCAGAACCATTCTAGTGACAGTGCTCTCTACCAATAGGAAGACATCACGTCCTGGACAGTCTCAAGTTGGGATGCTGGTGATCTGGCCACAGGTGCATGAACATAGATAGTTATGTACTTGCTTTCGGAGAGCCACCAAAAGTATTCCCAGACCACATAAAAATGTTTACATCAGTAGGTTGACCTGCCCATTGGTGTAGGGGCAAAGCTAGAGCATTGGCTTTTCATTACGTCTCGTACAAGTGTACAACCAGCCATCCTGGGAGAATCAGCATCTCTGCCCAGGGTGCTTTCGGTGGTTTTAGCTCACTTATGCAGGGCTGCATGTGGCATTTGTTTATTGTTTGTGCTGGCTGGAGGTGGAGGAGAGGACGGCTCCATAAAGGGAATGATAGCTAAGAAAAACAATAGAAAGGATGCATAACACAAAGGATATGTAAAGTATGGGCTTATTTGAGGGACAAAATGGAGAAGTAAGAGGATGAGAACAAAAGAGTAGGGGCATGGTTCTCCTGGTAAAGACCCTTGCCTGACAGTGCTATTGCTCTTGATTTCATCTGATGGGTGATGAGATATTATCAGAGGATTTTATTTTATTTTTATTATTTTTTGAGACAGAGTCTCACTACATCGCCCTTGGTAGAGTGCCATGGCATCACAGCTCATAGCAACCTCAGACTCTTGGGCTTAATTGTTTCTCTTGCCTGAACCTCCCAAGTAGCTGGGACTACAGGCACCTGCCACAACACCTCGTTCTTTTTTGTTGCAGTTGCCATTGTTGTTTAACTGTCCCAGGGCCAGGTTCAAACCCGGCACCCTTGGTGTATGTGGCTGGCACTCTCACCACTGTGCTACGGGCACTGAGACTATCAGGGGATTTTAAATAAAGAAATGACATTATCAGATTTCCATTTTCTGAAGATTGCTCCAAGGCAAATTGGAGAAAGACTGGAGGGGAGAGAGACCTCAAAGACCAAGAAGTGATCTCGAGAGGAAATGATGAGGCCTGGCCCAGGGGCAGGGCTGAGATAAGAAGGGGAGACACTGCTTTTTAGAATTAGGAGTTGGGGTGTCTGGAACTGGTAACTGACTGGATGTAGAGGGAAAGGGGGGGTCTAGGCTGACCCCCAAATTTCTCTATTTAACAGCTTCTCAATATGTGGAAAGGCAAAAGAAGGGGAGTGTTAGGGAGTATGTAGAAGAGGAAGATATTTTCATTTAGTTTTGTGGGAGACAGATAGGCTGATCTCTTTGCGGGGAGCCTTGCCTCAATTCAGGGCTGGGAGCTCATCAAAGCCACAAAGGTGAAGGAGCCCAGTGGTTCCCCAGACTGGACAAAGTCATTAAGACCATCCCTGTGCAGAGAGCAGGCAGGCGGGACTGAGCCCTTTGAACTCCTGATGGGCAGTTAGATTATGGATGCTGTTTTGTCTGCTCTGTGAGATGAAACTTGTTTTCCCCTCCCTCTTTCTAAATACATTATTGTCCATTGTTGACAACTCACCACTCTATGTTCCCGATTACCTGCTTATTTCCTCTTTTCCTAATCTTCCTGGGGTCTTGGGATCCCTTTGATCCTATTTTGAATTTTACCCCTTTGCATCTTTTCATGAATGGTTTGTCTTAGAGATCAATAGAAGGTTTCTGAGAAGGCAGAAAGCTGCTTCATCGTCTCACTCTGCCACGTGGTGTGTGAGTCAATCTATGCCTTTCTGAAGAGGAAGATATTTTCATTTAGAGTTTTGTGGGAGACAGATACAGACTTGCTGCATTAAGTTGGTGTAGAGTCTCACTATTTCCCTCAGCATTGTCTCCCCTGTCGACTCCCAACCCAGGCTGGGGCCCACAGTGAACCCTAACAGAGTTTATGGAACATGTGGGTAAAGTTGGTCAGTGGCCAATAGAATGGTCATGCCTAGAGGACAGGAGAAAAGATGAAATTAGCAGAAAAGATGAATATGAGAAATGAGTTTTAAGGTTATACACATGTAGAAAGCGATTTATGTCATGGGAGAGATGACTTTGCCCAGAAAGATGCAGAAACTGTGCCTTGAAACTAAGAAATTTCTCAAATTCTGGGTGCAGTATAATCCTAGTACTCTGAGAATCGGAGGTGGATGGATTCCTTGAGCTCACAAGTTTGAGAACTGCCTGAATGAGAGTAAAATCTTGTCTCTAAAAATAGCTGGGCATTTTGATGGGCACCTGTTGTCCCAGCTACTTGGGAAGCTAAGGCAAGAGGATCATTTGAACCCAAGAGTTCGAGGTTACCGTGAGCTGTGACAGCACAGCACTCTACTGAGGGCAACAAAGGAGACTCTGTCTAAAACTTACATATATATGTGTGTGTGTGTGTGTGTGTATATATATATATATATATATACACACACACACACAAATAAAAGATGTACATATATATGTGTGTATTTTTTTTTTTTTTTTTTTTGGAGAATCTAGGCCGGGGACAGTGTCTCGTGCTTGTAATCCTACCACTCTGTGAGGGTTGAGTTCAGGAGTTTGAGAGCAACCTGAGCAACATAATAAGACACTTGGTCTAGAAAATAATTTTTTAATTACCTACACATGCTGGTGAGCACCTGTAGTCCTAGCACTTTGGGAGGCCAAGGTGGGAGTATCATTTGAGGTCAGGAGTGTGAGACCAGCCTGGACTACATAGCAACAACCCATCTCTACCAAAAAAGAAAAAAAGGTTTAATCCAGACACGGTAGCTTGCACTTATAATCCCAGCTACTCAGGAGGCTGAGGTGGGAGAATTGCTTGAGTCCAGGATTATGGCCTGGACAACAGAGTGAGACCTGTCCATTAAAAAAATTAATCACAAGTAAAAATAAGTAAAAGTAAACATGAATTTTTTTTTGCTTTTTTCCCCTTAAAATTTGGATAAAACACACAGAGAGACATAAACAAGTGCATAGAAGTAGCCTTCAAGCTAACCAAGAGTGCAGAGTTTACTTCTTAGCAATTGGATTATTTCTCAACTTGGTCTCCTCAATTTTAAATATCCAAGTTAGACAAGGCACAGAGTTTTGTCATGGGTTTGTCACCTAGGTGAGATAAGGTGCCAGAGCCTCCATATGCTGCCATTGGATTTTGCTCTGCTTTCAAGGGACTCTTCCACAGAAGGAATTCTTCTTTGACAGGAGTCAGGGAATGAAAGAGAGTTAAGTTATTGAAGAAAAATTGTCATTTCTCCCACTGTTCCCCTTCCAACTATATCTGAATTCAGAATATCCTATTTTTAATACCATGCTTTACACTTGACTGAAGTATGGCTAAGACAGAGAAAGACACTAAGCTTGCTTGTGGGTTTATGGAGCACTCATTAAAGAAAGTGTCTTAACACCAATAGCTTAAAAATGCCTATCATTGGCTTGGCGCCCGTAGCACAGTGGTTACTGCCTCAGCCACATACACCAAGGCTGGCGGGTTCAAAACCTGCCAGGACTGCCAAACAACAATGACAATTACAAGAAAAAAATAGCTGGGCATTGTAGCAGGCACCTGTAGTCCCAGCTACTTGGGAAGCTGAGGCAAGAGAATCACTTAAGCCAGGGATCCTCAAACTATGGCCCGCGGGGCACATGTGGCCCACCAAGGACATTTATCCAGCCTGCCGGGCGTTTTTGCCTCCGCTGCCTGTCCTGTTTACCAGCGGACTCATCCAGGGCCCACAAAATCTGTTAGCAGAAAAACCATTGGCTGCATTCCCAAACAAAACATGTGGATTCACTGGAAAAGTTGCAAAAGGAGTTCCAATTTAGATTTAAAAAGCTTCATCTCCATGAACAGGATATACAGCTTTTCCATAACCCATTTTCTATTGACATTGAAAATGTGGAAGTCAGTCCCTGAAGTCGCTGCCCTCACCGCCCCTCGGTCAGCTGCTCTGGTGCCACCTAGGGCTAGCATCTCCAGCAGGTGGGAGCCAGGTGCAGATGGGTGTGGTGGGGGCGGCCGAGTGCTCCTGGGGCTCCAGTTCTGCATGGGCAGTGGCTTTCTGGCTTCTCCATGGGGCTGACCTGCAGCACCCAGATGCTCTAAGAATGTTTCCACTGTTGTTTGGAGGACACATACAGTGAGATTCAGAATTCCTGGAGAATTGCCTTTGTGAGAAGCTGGAAGTATTTCTTTAAATTCCTTCTCTTAGTTTTTCAAAGAAACATCAAGAAACCATAAACAACATTAGTAATGAAGAGTTTGACTGCCACTTGCTTGATGAAGGCTTTACTGCCAAGGACATTCTGGATCAAAAAATCAATGAAGTTTCCTCTTCTGATGATAAGGATGCCTTCTATGTAGCAGACCTCAGAGATGCTCTGAAGAAACACCGAAGATGGCGAAAAGCTCTTCCTTGTGTCGCTCCCTTTTATGCAGTCAAATGTAATGACAGGAGAGTCATTGTGAAGACCCTCGCTGCCATTGGGACAGGATTTGGCTGTACTATCAAGACTGAAATACATTTGGTGCAAAGTCTCCGGGTGCCTCCAGAGAGGGTTATCAATGCAAATCCTTGTAAACAAGTGTCTCAAATTAAGTACCCTGCCAATAATGGGGTCTAGATGATGACTTTTGACAGTGAAGTTGAGTTGATGAAAGTTGCCAGAGCACATCCAAAGGCCAAGTTGGTTTTGTGGATTGCCACTGATGATTCCAAAGCAGTCTGCTGACTCAGTGTTAAATTTGGTGCCACACTTAAAACCAGCAGACTTCTTTTGGAATGGGCAAAAGAGCTAAATATTGATGTCATTGGTGTCATCTTCCACGTAGGAAGTGGCAGTACTGATCCTGAGACCTTCGTGCAGGCAATCTCTGATGCCCACTGTGTCTTTGACATGGGAGTTGAGGTTGGTTTCAGCATGTACCTGCTTGATATTGGTGGTGACTTTCCTGAATCTGAGGATGTGAAGCTTAAATTTGAAGAGATCACTGGTATAATCAACCCAGAATTGAACATGTACTTTCCATCAGACTCTGGAGTGAGAATCATAGCTGAGCCAAGCAGATATTATGTTGCTCCAGCCTTCACACTTGCAGTCAATATCATTGCCAAAATAATTGTATTAAAGGAGCAGATAGGCTCTGATGATGAAGATGAGTCCAGTGAACAAACCTTTGTGTATTACATCAATGATGGAGCATATGCATTGTTTAATTGCATCCTTTATGATCATGCTCATATAAAGCCTCTTCTGCAAAAGAGACCTAAACCAGATGAGAAGTATTATTCATCTGGCATATGGGGACCAACATGTGATGGCCTTGACCAGATAGTTGAGTGCTGTGACCTGCCAGAAATGCATGTGTGCAACTGGATGCTCTTTGAAAATATGGGTGCTTACACTGTAGCTGCTATTTCTACTTTCAATGCATTCCCATAGCCGACAATCTACTATGTGATGTCAGGACCAACGTGGCAACTTGTGCAGCAAATCCTGACTACCTACCCAAAGTAGAAGAGCAGGATGTTGGCACTCTGCCTGTGTCTTGTGCTTGGGAAAGTGGAATGAAACGTCACCCAGCAACTTGTGCTTCAGCTAGTATTAATATGTAGATATCATTCTGCAGCTGTTAAGTGCAAGTTTAGCTTGAATTAAGGGATTTGGGGGGACCACTTAACTTTATTATTGCTAGTTTTGAAATGTCTTTGTAAGAGTAGGGTTGGCACAGATGCAGCAATATGTAAGATTAGGAGACGGGGTCACACTTATCTGTGTTCCTATGGAAACTATTTGAATATTTGCTTTATATGGATTTTTATTCACTTTTCAGACATGCTATGAAAGAGCACCCCTCTGCTGCTCAGCAAGCATTTGTAGCTTGTACAGTGGCAGAATGGGCCAAAAGCTTAGTGTGACCTGTTTTAAGAATAAAGTATCTTGAAATTAAAAAAAAAAAAGAAAGAAAGAGAGAAAACGTGGATATAATTTACCAAATGGAACTGGCTGAAATGCAGAATTGTGACTCTCTGAAAGACGCATCCAAGTCAAGCAGCCTTCCTAATTTCTAT
Source organism: Arctocebus calabarensis (assembly GCA_963573935.1). NCBI lineage: Eukaryota > Metazoa > Chordata > Mammalia > Primates > Lorisidae > Arctocebus > Arctocebus calabarensis. The sequence goes on along the minus strand of CAUYON010007903.1, from coordinate 43,287 downwards.
GTATCCCTCCCCTCTGAGACATATCCTAATCTCAGAAACCATGCACTCAAAACGGCAACCATTTTTGGTAGCACTCATGTCTATGAACAGACTTTTTCCAGAATGAAACATCTGAAATCTCCAACCAAATCTAGACTAATTGATGCTCATGTGCATCACTTATTACGATGAACAGTGACAAATATGGAACCAGACATTGACCATCTCATTAGCCAAAAGCAGGCCCATAGTTCCCATTGAAATGCTGATAATTTTGTTGATTTAACTTTATTTGTTCTTCATTTGAAATATTGTATTTGTTCCCGTTTTATTTTTTTACTTCAAAATAAGATATGTGGAGTGTGCATAGGAATTTGTTCATAGTTTTGTTTTTTAAACTATAGTCCGGCCCACCAACAGTCTGAGGGACACTGAACTGGCCCCCCGTTTAAAAAGTTTGAGGACCCCTGCTCAATGGGCTAAGGCGCCAGCCACGTACACCTGAGCTGGCAGGTTCGAATCCAGCCTGGGCCGCCAAACAACAATGGTGCCTGCAACCAAAAAAAAAATGGCTGGGTGTTGTGGTAGTCCCAGCTACTTGGGAGGCAGAGGCAGGAGACTCGCTTGAGCCCAGGAATTGGAGGTTGCTGATGCCACAACACTCTATCCAGGGTGACAACTTGAGGCTCTGCCTCAAAAAAAAAAAAGAAAACCTGACTGCCCAGAGCTAGCACCCTCCCCTCAGGAACATACTCCAACTCAGTGGGGCATTCTAGAACCTGCCAGGCACTCTAGACACACCTGCTGCCCAAGGGAGAGTAAGCTCACTCTGCTGGGGCTCTTCAAGACCAAATTCACCAGCTGGGGCAATGGCACCTCCTCAGGGCCCCTGAAGAGTGAGCCCCAGGAGTGTGAGCTTCAGATGGGGACCCTCATCATACCATGTCCCTCCCGCACAGCTCAACTCTGTGGGCCTGAACCCCTCAGGGTGTTCCCCAGCTCTTCACCCAACAGGATGCTAGGCTGGCAGCTGACCCCACAGCACTCTCCAAAGGCTTCAAGGCTACATGGACCCAGGATCCCAGCAGGGCCCAGAAGGGCAAGGGCTCAAAGAAGCTGGAGAATAAATGGTCTCAGAACAGGGTATGCTGTTGATGGAAATTCCAAACTGCATCCTCTGTGGAGTCCCATCAGAGATCTCTGGTCTGTTTCTTCCTGAAGACTCCTTCCAACCAGGTAGGTTTCCTTAAGGAACCAGGCCGGCTGCCTGAGCAGAGGGGCAGGTCAGGGCCAGCAGTGTCAGAATGGGGGCAGTGTGTGGGGAAGCTCTTCAACTTCCACAAGAAGAAGTGTCTAACCCAACACTTTTGTCCTAACCCAAGACCCCAAAACTCCAATGGGACTAATGTGTGCTAAGGACTGCTCTCACTTGGACACACATGCCCCATCTCCCAGCACTCCCAGGCCCCAGACCATCTTAGTACCTGCAAGGGTTGCTCATGGTGCTGGCACCCAAGGACAGTACCTACCAGGCCAGAAAGGTACCCACACAGGTGTGAGGCCCTCGGCACCTCATGTCCTAACGCGGACACGATGCCACTCAGAGCCTACACCCTAATGCAGAAATAAAGAAAAATGCAGAATACAGAAATACAAGAACACCCAAAATTTAGAATGTAAGTTTCAGGCTCACGTACACAAAAGCAGTGAGAGGATCACCTGGGGGTGTTGGCACAGTTCCCAGGGCTGCCCACGTGGGCGCCAGAGCCCTGCTCTAGGAGCCTGCATCTCATGGAGGAAAAGCCTCATGCAGCCACACTCCAGAGACCAAGGCGGCCAGGGCACAGACCAAGAGGCTGCAGGTGGCCGCCAACACACAAAGGAGTTTTCCTCTTCCTTCCTCTTTCCTGTCCTTCCCACAATTTATATAACAAACATGTGCCACATTTATATAGTAGGGGCGGTTTAGGTTTTTTTTGTAAAAGACCCAGAATGAAGACTGCTTTCTCAACAAATCATTTTCCTCTACTCACCTTCCCCACTTCTCACTGAATTAGTGTCTGACCTACTTGTGGAGGTGCCCAAGTTGGCACTGAGGAGGCCCAAATGCAAGGCCAAGCCACCCTGTCTCCTGAGCCTGAACCCTAGCCAGTAGGCCAGGTAAGGTGGTTTCCAGGCCATAGAAACAGTACCCTGGCCACCCTGGGGGCAAAGGTGGGGCTGAGTCCCTGCCATGCATACCCTCAGGAGACCCTTGCTCAGCCCCAAGATGGAGGGAGGCTCCAAACAAACCCTGAAGGTGGGATGGACTGGACCCGTCCATCCCTTCCCCAAGTCCAGAGCAGCATCCTCACCCAGGTCACCAGTCAGGAAAGCAATGCTCAGGGAGGTAGCACAAGCCCTGCCCACTCTGTGAGGCCATAGTTGATCAGACAGCAGCTCTCCATCCCCACGCTGTTTGCTGGCAGAGCACTGTGGGGAAGGCAGAGCACCCACTCCCTGGGCCATGTACCTCAACACAGCTATTAATCTCGGAAACAGTGAGGAATGGGGGTTGAGCCTGGCAGGCCCTTGTGTGGATCCCACACTGGAAATGATTCTGTGGCACATCCTACTGTGACCCCATGAGTTCTCCACAGCGCATGTGTACTGGGGTCTCACAAGCACCCCTGTGCTGCGGGAGAAAAGGTTCAGCCACTGGAGAGTTAACATTTAGAGGGTTAAGAGTGAGCCAAATCTGGGAAATAAATTCTGTCAAATTTTCCCACTGAAACCTAAATACAAGAGCCAAGAATTTTCTATGCACCAACATCAGGGATCAACCTAATAAATGCTTAGTTTTAGCCCAGCACAGTGGCTCAGACCTGGGAGACCAACCTGAGCAAAAGTGAGATCCTATCACTACTAAAATAGAAAAACTGAGGCAAGAGGATTGCTTGAGCCCAAGAATTACAGGTTGCTGTGAGCTATGATGCCACAACACTCTTCCCAGGATGACAGCTTGAAACTCTGCCTCAGAAAAAAAAAATACTTAGTTTTCACTCTGAAATTATCCATTTCAAGTTGACTTTTCAAATTCACAGACAAAAGCATCACCTCTACTCTCTCTTCTGTTTTATAGTATCTTTGACCCACAGAGGCCTTCGACATCACCATTTACGAGTGAGGCAACTAGCTGGGCGTGGTGGCTCATGCCTGTAATCCTAGCCACTCTGGGAGGCTGAGGCGGATGGACCGCCTGAGCTCACAGGTTCTAGAGCAGCCTGAGTCACAGCAAGACCTTGTCTCTAAAATTAGCCGGGTGTTGTGGCAGGTGCCTGTAGTCCCAGCTACTTGGGAGGCTGAGGCAAGAGAATTGCTTAAGCCCAAGTGTTTAAGGTTCTGTGAGCTGTGATACCATAGCACTCTGAGAGCAACAAAGTGAGACTCTATCTCAAAAAAAAAAAAAATACAAATGAGGAAAAATACAAATGAGAGAATGAGGAGGTTTATCTGATTCAAAGAGCAGGGCTGGGTCCCCAGGCCGCTGCCTGCCCACCTATACCCCTTTCCAGTATACCTCAGCCTCACCTGGCAATGGTGCCACAGATGTCCAGTGCCAGCACACTCCACTCTCCTACACAGGTGCCCGTGCTCCCTGTGCTCACCTAGATATCCGGGATGCTCGTGGCACATGGGTAATAAAGGAATAGCGAGGGCTCCACATCATCCCAACCCTTAGTGTGATACCAGGCTACTCTCCCTGGAGGGTACCCTCTGAGACCTCCAGCCCCTGACCCCAAGGATGCCTCCCCAACCTCATACGGCACCACAATTCCATTCAGTGCAGGTTAGAAATTAAGATTTAGGATGTCAGTACTCACATGAGTCAAAGGGAGCCTGGCAAGAACCAACCTGGTGTGGACACATGAATTTGACACCTCCCCCACCCGCTGTGGCTCCTGGGACTTCAAATTCACCAGCTTCCTGGAAGGCTGAGGTCTGTTTCAGAGGGTTCTGTTTTGCTCAGCAGCAGCAGGTTTCAGTGACTATGCCACAAGCAAAAGCAGGTGCTGGCTCAGCTTGTGGCAAGAGGTAATAGCTGGGCAGGTGCTATATGCCACTGCTCCAGGCCACCTGCACAGGTTGCAGCTGCTGTGAACATCCATGTCACAGGCAAGGGCACATCCACCTGCTGGATTTCTCAGGTGACTTCCTCCCTAGGGACACTCTAGCTACAGAAAACCTACAAATGAGTCCCCAATAGATACCACACTACTACCATACTGGTGGTAAGTACGTGCTTACCACAAAGCTGTTGCATTTGAAAAACAACCAGAAATGGAAACAGGCAAGGCCGAGTGCAGTGGCTCACACCTACAATTCCAGCACTCTGAGAGGCCAAGGCAGGGGGATCACTTGAGGTCAGGGGTTTAAGACCAGACTAGGCAATGAAGCAAGACCATGTCTCTACAAAAAAAAAATAAGAAAAATTAACCTGGTGTGGTGACAGGCACCAATAGCCTCAGCTTCTCAAGCTAAGGCAGGAAGATCACCTGAGCCCAGGCGTTAGAGACTGCAGTGAGCTATAATGACACCACTGCATTCTAGCATGGGCAACAGAAAGAGATCCTGTCTCAAATAACTAAATAAATAAATAAAACAAAACAGAAAACTGGTGGGAAATGTGATCGTAAGGCAGACTCTCCACTCAAGAATGACCCAGGCTCCCTGGCTGCAAATACCTTCAAGTAGTGGCCCTGCAAGCCTAGGTGGTAAAGCCTCACCGGTCCCAGGCTCTACCACTCTGTGCTGGTAGGCAGGACAGCATCCCAGGACACTCTGAAGCAAAGGGTTTCACAAGTAGCTTGTGAGGTACCCAAGCTCTCTTGACTAGCTGTACCACCAACCACCCTGCTGACTTCCTGCTAGGTGGCCTGTTCCCCCCACACATCCCTGCAACAGATCAAGTACAGAGGGTTGCAGGGCTGAAGGGTAGACCTTCCACTCCTTTGTTCCTTCCACCTCCCTGAGGACTGCCTGGTGCCCAGGAGTGCAGGCCTCTCCCTTAACTGTTTTGAAAACCCTACGGGGCCCACAGGCAGCAGAGTTAGACCAGAGCATCACCCCTAGAGTCGTCACCCTAACCTGGAGGGTACCCTCTGGAAGCCCACCCTGGAGGAGGCCAGAACCCACCAGCACAAGGTGCCACACCAGGTGTACACAGACTAGGGCTGAGGGGCTGCATTTTCCAGGCTTGAAGGCTTCAAGTTTCTTGGAAGAAAACTCAGTGGCTGCCCAGGAAGCTCTGCCCCTTTCCCACAGCACAGATGAAAAAGCACTAGGGGAAGCAGGGGACTGGCAGGTCAGGTGGCTTCAGCAGCGCAGCAACACACACTACCCATGGTAGCCACCAGCCCTGCTTTCCATATGCCCTCTGGCCCAGATCCTGAGGTCCTGAGGTTTATGGGGATGGGTGTGTGTGTGAGCCAGACATTAACAGAAATAAACTCTGACTGGAGAAAAAAGCATTCTTGCTGTATCTTTCTTTTTTGTTGTTGTTTTTTGAGACAGAGCCTTAAGCTGTCACCCTGGACAGAGTGCCGTGATATCACAGCTCACAGCAACCTCCAACTCCTGGGCTTAAGCGAGTCTCTTGCCTCTGCCTCCCAAGTAGCTGGGACTACAGGCACCCGCCACAACACCCAGCCATTTTTTGGTTGCAGCTGTCATTGTTGTTGGCGGGCCCAGGCTGGATTCGAACCCGCCAGCTCAGGTGCACGTGGCTGGCGCCTTAGCCCGTTGAGCCACAGGCGCCGAGCCATGCTGTATCCTTTCTAAAAACAAAGTACAGAAATAAAGACTGCTGGGAATAGTCTCTATTTACTGCACTGACCCAGAACCCTGCACCGGCAAGGGAGGTGTCACACTCATCATCATCTTTAATTTTCAAAACTCCTCCAGGAGGGACACATCATCTTCACTTTACAGAGGAAGAAATTAAAGCTCCGAGAGGTACATTAACTCAACCCAAGTCACACAGCAGGCTTAAGGGTGGGCAGAATCAAACCCAGGCTCTCTGAGTCTAACTCTGCCAACCAGGAAAACATTCCATCATACCAACCTCAGGCTGGAATGTTCTGGGTGCTCTGCAGTCCAGGAAGAGCTGCCCAAGTAAGGCCCTAGTAGGATATCCCAGGGTAGAGGTGGCCTGCTGGTGGCTTGGCCATGAGGACTCTGCCCTCTCCAGTGCCAAGTAGACTTTCTCAGCCCATGCCCACTGCCTGGAGCACACAGAGGAGGGACTGCCAAAAAAGCCAACATGCCACAGGTCTGTACGAAAGAACCATCAGTTCCTGCTTGCAGCCACTGGGTTGCTCACCAGTTCAGACTGGAGGAGGGGGGGGTAGCAGGGCAGTGGGCAACTAAACCACAGCCCATAGCTGCTGCTGTCCACTCTGACCAGGGCCAGCACTCACTAAGAAGGGCCAGATGGTAAGAACTTCTAGTTTCGGGCGGTGCCTGTGGCTCAAGGAGTAGGGCTCCAGCCCCATATACCGGGGGTGGCAGGTTCAAGCCTGACCCCAGCCAAAACTGCAAAAAAAAAAAAAAAGAACTTCTAGTTTCACATTTTACTTCATGCTGCGCTTTTAGAGCAAAACTGGCCATATAAAATTCATGAGCAAATAAACATCTCTGTGCTCATGAAACTTTATTTGCAGGCTAGGCACGGTGGCTCATGCCTGTAATCCTAGCACTCTAGGAGGCCAAGGCAGGTAGATAGCTTGAGCTCAGGAGTTTGAGACCAGTCTGAGCAAGAGCAAAATCCCCATCTCTACTAAAAATAGAAAAATTAGCTGGGTGTTGTAACAGGAGGCTGAGGCAAGAGGATCACTTGAGCCCAAACGATTGAGGTTACTGTGAGCTACCATGACACCATGGTACTCTACCCAGGGCAATAGAGTGAGACTCTGTCAAGAAAGACAGAGCAAGAGAGAACGAAAGAGGCGTGGTGCCCATCGCACCGTGGTTACAGCGCTAGCTACATACACCAAGGCTGGTGGGTTCCAACCCAGCCAGGGCCAGCTAACCAACAATGATAACTGCAACAACAAAAAAATAGCCAGGTGTTGTGGCAGGCACCTGTAGTCCCAGTTACTTGGGAAGCTGAGCCAAGAGAATCGCTTAAGCCTAGGAGTTTGAGGTTGCTGTGAGCTGTAACGCCACAGCAATCTACCAAGGGAGACATAAAGAAACTGCCTCAAAAAAAAAAAAAGAAAGAAAGATAGAAAGAAAGGGAAGGGGGGAGGGGAAAGAAAAGAAAACTTTACTTGCAAAGACAGGCAAGTGGACCAGAGTCTTCCCACTCCTGTTCTCAACCAAGCCCTGTCATTGCCTTGCTGGACAAGTGCAAGAGAAGGCTGCATCTGTAGTAGGCAGAAAGGGGAACCGCCCTGCAGCTGACAACCAGCTCCCTCAGGCCAGCCTCAGGTGTCTGAGGGCAAGAAGGCCTGAAGGCCACAGGCCTATGTCAGATGCTCCCAAACAAGCTCTTCTCAGGAAGGTTCATTTTTATCACAAAAACCAAGTCCTTTTCTCAGGAACTTACAGCTCTATCTTGTGGCCTAGGTCAGAGGGGCTTTCAAATGAGGTGCCTTGTAAAGTAGTAACCACAGATTCACTGAGGACAAACACATGCTGCACAAGCAGGGACAATCCATTCTGGTCCTGAATTCACCATCAGGGTGACGAACATGCTCAGAGCCATGCCCTCAGCTAAAGTGTCTCAGACACTTACTCATCCTTACACCAAGGCCAACACAGCTCTCCCTGGCACAAGCTAAATGGAGCAGATCCTGCCATTTCTACTCCAAGTGATTCCCACTTCTCTTGTCAAGCAGCTGCAAAGACAGCACTCACTCCTCAACACCTGGCCCTTGCCTGTAAAATTCCCTTCCTATTCTTCCAACCTTGAAAGTCTTGCCAACACTGAGCACACTGCTGACAGGAGCACTGTGACTGCTCTACCCTCAAAGGCCCATCAAATGCCCCGAGTCTGCAGCAATGAAGCTGGGACAATGGGCATGTTCAAAGGGCAAAAGTTCATGTGCAACCAGTTTTCTCCAGGCCTGGCTTAGGAAGACTCAAGTCCTCCTCAAAACCAACTGAGTGGTTTCCAAACGTAAAATAGCAGTATTTCTTATTCTCTTTTAACATGAAAAGTATCTCCACACTAAAGCAGGGATTGGTTCAACTAGACACAACAAACTCTACTTTCAACAATGCCTTTGGTCTGAGAGGCATATAATATAAAAAGATACAACCAAAATGAATCAAGACTTTAGGAAAGTGTATTCCATCTGGCCTGTTCCAATGACAACATGGAAGAGAAAATGAAGAGGATGAGGAGATATTTACATGCACAGCACAGCCACAGTCCTGCTGGAGGAAGTCCCAGGAGGAAATGGGCATTCACACCCAGTTGGGCCTTGAGTCTCCTTTTGGCCCTTGAGACGAGAGGTTAAGGTTTTGAAGACATGGGTCATGACAGGCAATGGGTCACAAACTGGGGTCTAAGGACCTGAGGGGGCAGTTGCAGCTTAGAAGCTTAGATGTAAATGTAGGGCTGGGAGGGCAGTCAAGTCCCTGATGTACATGGCACTCCCCACCTTCCCTAACAACCCGCCTGTTTACGAGCTCCTCTCCCCACCAGTCAGTCAGTCTGCTTTATCAGGGTGGTCTCCTGACCCCTCAGCCCCCCCCCCCCAATTCTGCAGCTTCTTGGGGATTCTTCCCCTCCTAAACTTCTCACCCAGGTCCTATCTAGAGCCTATCTCACACCAAGCCCAGGAGCTCAGTAAGTACTAGTGAGATGCAGGGCAAGGACTCTTCTGCCAGGAAATACCTGTCAGGCATCCTTTCATTAATCTCAACTCTTGAGGTCAGGGCTTAGAGATTATTACACGTGAATCAACATCCTGTTTGTCTTCCACCATGTGATTAATGACTCCCACTTCTGACACCCCTTCCCCTCCACCCTCCTCCTCAGATTCCTCACTCAGGATTTAATTATCTAGGGGAACTCTCTTAGGACATACTTTCATCAGAACCATGGGAAGGAAAAAAAACTGGAGAACATGGAACATTTTATACATTTTCTCATTTCAAGTAAAACACTTTAGTAACATGACTAATGTGAATTAGCAGTAGTCCTTCTGGCAAATTATCTGTGACTAAAGCTAGTCTTATTTACAATCAAGTATTTTACAAGACAGACATTGTATCTGCTGTACTACCTATACAATGTGAATTCTGAATTTACAATCTGGAAATCAAATGTGTTAAATGGATGATGATGAAAAAGGCAGCTACAATAAAGAAACAGTCTGACAGATTAGCTATCCCCCTCCCAGAATTCCTACAGTAAGGCATAATGAGTAGTCTTAAGTAGAAAGCAAAGCAGTCTTCAAAGAAAGCAAAATAAAGGGTTGATTTGCCTTAACTATGTTAAAGTTAATTGGCTCTGAATCAACTGTTCCAGTGCTGAAGAGACAGCCTTTGCCTCAAAAGAACTCAATAGACAAGAGTAATTTAAAATCTAATTTAACATACAATACAGGAATGCTTAAGTAGAAAGGCAAGCAAATGACCACTAAGATATGTCGTTCAAAAAGAAAAACCAAACAGTAAAATACACACCCACGCTATAAAAAGAAAATCATAGCTAACAAAAGCCTATTTCTATCCTGGAGATGACTGTCATTTTCTGGTAGGTCAATTCTCTTAGAGAGCTGGGCTTGGTCAAATGAGCAGTGGAAACAGAAGGGGCTGGGGTATGAGATGGTGCATCATAGGCTTGCTGGCATCTCAAACCCTGATTTCTACCCATGATGTGTGGTTTTGCAGTAACTCAAAGAGTTCTCATTTCCTGATCTTAAGGTTAAGCCATGTTCAGAATGGCCTGAGAATGGTCTGTCAGCCTTCTCAAACTAGAAGAGGGATCCCAATCTTTTGGGGTAACCTCAGGCAGAGTAATGTCAAGCTGGCAAAGCACAAAGACAAGTGCAAACATGTAGACTCAACCCAGCAAAGTTAGTACGCAGCTTGTGAACTGCCTAGAATATGGGAAATGACTCTTCTTCAAACACTTTTTTTTCGGAATTTCAACCCTTACCTCTCCCTCTGCCACATAACTCTTGTAAAATAATAGTGGTAATCAAAATAGTCTCTATTGCCATCTGCAGCAATCCTGCAAATTACAGTATGCATATTTAATTTGATGAAAGACGAGTTGCAAACTAACTTGGAAATTTCTATCCTTTTGCGAGAACAGTGGGAAAACAAAGCTAATTAGAAAACAGATTGGAAGATTCCCTACCTGGTCTCTTCTTGACATCCTAAGCCACCCCTTAAGTGCAATATTCCCTTTGGAAAATCATACTATGGATGGCACCCTTTAGGAGACTTTGAGTGGGTGCGTGTCGGGGATGCAAAGCATGGAGCGCCAACTCTCTAAATGCAAGTCACTGGGAGAAGAGGGCCTCCCGTGTCAACCCCTAAACTAACGTTAATCCAAACGTCGGGAGCGTGAAAGGAAAGTGTTCTGTTTCAAAAGCCAGCAAGTACACTTGGACGGAGAACAGAAGGTGTTCGCACACCCTAGGCGGAAGACTTTAGTTAGAAAAAGAAAGTAAATCCAAAGCAAAGTCTCGGGTCTAGAAAACCTCTTCCATCGAAAAGCAAGGAGGGGAAAAGAAACACACCAAGGTAAAGCGACCGGGTATCCTCGAGGGTGGTGGGTGCCAAGGGGCCACCCTCCTTCCCCGGCCCAGGGCAGAGAGTCGGAAGGAAACGGGGTCGAGCGGGCGAATAGGGAGCGCGGGGCTCGGAGCCCAAAGATAGTGGCCCGCGCCCGCGGAGATCTCTACTGCACCGAGCAGAGGGGGTGCGGCGGGGCGCAGGCCAGGACGGCCCGGACCCTCCCGGCTGGCCCGCGCGGCCCTCACCTTGTCCGAGTCCAGGTCGGGGTCGGCCTGGCACAAACGGTACAGGAAGGATTTCGGGTCCCGGCACAACGTCTGCCGAGTGGTGAGGAAGTAGGTGCCGCCGACGTTGAGCCGGACCCACTTAGACACGCTGCCGGGACGCTGGGCCAGGGCGCCGAGCCCTGCGCTGCAGCGGCGGCACAGGCCGCCCCCCAGCCCCGCCCCAAGGCCGCCCGGAGCCGGCGGCAGCAGGTCGCAGTGATTCTCCGCCATGATCCCAGCAAGCCCCGCCACAGCTCCCCTCTACCGGAAGCGTCCGCCCTTTAATACCGTCCCCCCCCCCACACACACACCCAGCTCTGTCCCGCCCACAGGTTCGCCCTCATAAGACGCCCGCCTGGCGTCACGCGGGAGGCGGAAATTCCGGTCCGGAAAAGCGGCCGTCAGTACCCCTCTTCCGGCCGAAGCGGGCCGCTCGGAGCCCCGCGCCGACGTGGGCGGCCAGCGGCGGAGTTTAACCTCGGGTTCGGCCGGGCTCGCCGGCCTCAGCCCATGCGAGCGGCGCGCGGACGCCGATCCCGCCCCGGAAACCCCGGATTGCGGTCAAAGGAAGAGCCACGCCAGCGAGCGTCGACACTACATGCTTTATTACAAGACTACCGAGCATACGAGGAAAATTCATCATCCGGTAACTACACCTAAAGCACAAATATTTGGAAAAAAGGATAAACGTATTCATTAAATTATATGATTAAATCATTGACCAAATAGAAAATTTATATAATAAAGCCAGAAAAAAACTGTAAAATATAGTTTACAATAATTATTCACATTCAAGGCTGTACATCAATACATACAACAACGTGGCCCCGAACATGAATTCAATCCAAATAATTCATATATTAGAATTTAAATAACACAGACTGAACTAGAGGCCAACAATAGCCAGCAAATAACCTTATATAAGAATAAAAATACAAAAAGTGTATATCCTAATATCATTGCATTATTTGTTTCCATAAGTTTTCTCGTAATTTTTGCTTTTCCTGTACATCACAGTTACAGCCACAGACCAGGTAGAGAATATTATACATGTCCTGACTGCCACCAACCTGAAAGACGGCTAAACAGATTATTGATTCATCCTATTTCATGTTGTTAAGGAGCAACTACAGCAGTTCCAAATACTGTAGTACTTAATTTTGCCAATGTCCAAACTTAAGTCATAATACTTTCACCAGCAAAATGACCCCTTTATTAGTCATTCAACCAGACAATTAGGCTAGGGTGAGTTACACAGCTTTAAAAAAAAAAAAAGTTTGCCTTTTGTAAAAAGTTTTCTGTACATAGTTTGGTGTTTCTTCATATTGAAGATCCGAGTTATGGGGAAAATTCACGTGTCCACTGAGGCTTATTCAGTTGCCCACCATGGCCATCTCAGCAGCAGATAAAACTGCACTTTGCAGGAAACAACTTCCAAGACAGGCTCTCCACAGGATGCCTGATTTACAACCCTGCAACCTTGGGCCAGAAGTGGGTACCTCTCAGAGGCTCTGGAAACTATTTCAGCCCTGATTCAAGGGCACCTGTGATACCTATTACCTAAGAAAAAAGGGCCACACCCCAAATGAGTCACCCTCAGTTCACGTTAGGATTGAACAGAGAGAAAATGGAAAAAAGCCAATGGTGACATCTCCAAGAACATATAGTACCTTCACCATATTCTCACTGCAGCTTCAAACTCTGTCTCAGTAGTGAGCATCCTACTCACTGTGGGCCAGCCAAAGAAGCAGCGTTGGTGTCAGAGGAGGTCAGGAAACCTAATTCTGCACAATTCAGCCATAATCTCAGAGTGAAGTAGCACTGAGTGTGGCACCTAGAAAAATCCCCCAGAATCAACCTGAGGACATTAAGAGTGTGACCAAATTTGGGTGGTCTGGACTTGAAGACAACTAGGCAACCTGTAACACTATGGGCAGGGGGTGGGAAAGAGACAGCCTTAAGTCCATACGGCCAAGACAACCACATCTACAATGAAAAAGCATGGCCACTCTGCTCTTCTGAACCTCTTTTAAGACCTTCTTATGGAGGTGGGAGATGGGGGGGACAACAAGTACACTTTCGTAAGATCAATCATCTCCACAATTTCTTTCCTAGGTAGAGCTTTTGCTGTTGCTGATTTCAAATGGCCCAGTATACTTAATTACCAATCACCCATTAAGCATGTGGCAAGGTCAGTTCAACATTTTTTATCTCTGCTGACTGTGCAGATGCAAATTCAGTACCACTGTGGACACAAAGTACAAGATTCTGAAAATATCACCAAGCACTTAAAAGCCATAGCAGTAAGGATGGAGGAAAACTAACATGCAGGCATAGCCAGGTTCTTGCAGCAAAAATAAGGAAACTGGCTCTTGGAAAAACCTGTCGCAAATGGATTGCAATAATAACATCATTTCAGTATTTTAAAAAAGAGTGGTCTTATTCAAACATTCTTTGGAACACACAGCTTATCAGAAACTGGTTTGTTCAGAATCCATAGGATGCAGCTAAGGAGATTCTGTTAATGGAATTGTGAGCATTTAAGCATCAGGTCAAGAAAGAGGAAGAGTATTATCTTTTAAATGAACAAACTCTTTGACCCCAAAATACCACATCCAGATATCTAAGGGGAGGAGAAGAAACAAAAATCAAAGATTTATAAGGATATTTATCACAGCATCATTTAAATAGTGAAAAACAAGAAGCCATGTAAATGTTTACAATAGAGAGATGGTCAGATAAATTATGATAAAATTTACAAGCATTAAACTCTACACTTGTTAAAAACATGTTTTTCAATTGTTCAAGACATGGGAAAATGCTTTTAAAAATCAAGTGAAAACAGCTGGATGCAAACAGTTTATGTTGTATGTTCCCAGTTTAGTTACAAAAGCCAACAAAAGGTAGGGAGGACAGGATATGGGAGACCTCCAGGTGTGAGCCTACAGTGGAGTTTATCAGAAAAGAAATGTTTGAAAAAATGTACAGAATCGCCCACAACCCCTGTGTGGGTACCCTGGGTATCAAAGCCACAGGGCTGTCTGCAATTCCTTTGAGCACAAGCCACAGGATGTCCCAAGAGGGCTAGAGTCTGTCAGGTTCCTGCCAGCTGTGGCATGTCATGAGCCATCCTCCTCAAAGCAAATTTTTAGTAGGCTTCCAGCAAGTAAAGCTTCCACATGGTAGCCATGCTGTGGTGCCCTCACTGGGGTGGAAAGGTTCCATCCAGGGACCACTCACTGTCCTGGCTGGTTCCACAGAAGAGAGAACCCCTTGATACCCAGCTTCCTCTGTGTCACCAGAGAAAAAGGCACAGTAGACTGAACAGCAACCACTGCCTCCTGGCTGCATTCCTCCCCTTGGAACCAGGAAGCCACACAGGTTGTAGCCACAGCATTTATGCTTGCTCTTGCCCACTCTTAGTAACTGACACATGGTTCTCTGGATTAAACAACTGGGTACTATTTTTCTCACCTTAGGTAAATCAATATTGCATTTCTATGTGTGTACATCTGTGTATGTGGACTGTCATGCATGTCCCATATTAGAATGTATGGTACTGCATGCCAGCTGATGGGCCCTGAGGATGGGATGGTTAAAACTTTGGGTGATGTAAGTACAGATAAGAATATACATGGGCCTTTAAAAATAAAAATAAAAAAGCAAGGAAAAGAGTGAGAGAAAAGGTAACCCACAGAAAGGGCTCGGCTGGCATCAGTTCAGGCAGGATCAGTCATTTCAGCTGATGGCCGTGAGCTCCAGCCCAGAACCCCTAATTCTGTGATTCTGGAGGTTAAGGTGGAACATGAGGGTGAAGCCCAGGAGGTAGTGGTGCTATCCAGAGGGAAGAATTCAACACAAGATTCTCCACCAGCAGCCTGGCCAGGTGCTCTTATTAAAGGCAAGTCCCAGCTCTGCTTGTTTCCCTGTGCCTAGGGATGTCTTTCCTCCTCCTGTGCATGCAGCGGATTGAGTCAGAAGCTTTTCTCACACACACAGACCCAGGATGTTCCAAGAAGGGTAAGACAGCTAGTAAAGGAGAAAGCCTGAACAGAAATTCCTGAAGGAAATGGCCACACGAGACTCATCTTACACAGGCAAGCTTTTTCAAGAGCTAAGCAGAGAGGGGACTCAGTCTCTGGCCACAGGCCCAGGGCCATGTGTTTGGCCCCAGCGTGTCCTGCTTTCTGCACTGCACACTACTCATGGTCACTGGCTCCCCTCTCTGCCCCACCATGACAGAACAGCCCACCTCAGCACTTCCCTGGTTTAAGAGCTGCCACTTACCATTACTCTCAACTTGGACCCGGCCTGGCACACAGGGTGACTAATGGTCATAGGAGATTGAGGAAGTGGAGATAGGGTTATGGGAATCATTTCTGTGTGGGCCTTTTGCTGGTGCCTTTGTGAAAAGTCTATAGAAATGGCAAAGTTGTTCATTCCCTGGGCATGTTCAAGGCAGAGGCATGTCTGTGAGCAGAGTGCCAAGGTAGCAATGCATGCCTCTCCCCCACAGGACTGTCAGCTGCCCTCCAGGGACAGCCTGGGCAGGGAGAGGATGGCCAAGCCCTGCCAGGCTTCAACAGCTCTCTCCACCTGGGGAGTAGCAAGGCACAGCACTAATGCATCAGACTGTACTACACAGCAGTACACAGCCACTAAAAGCAACAAAGGGAAGCAGAGGAAACCAGACTAGGCAAGCCTAGGTCAAGTGTGCTATACTCGCCTTCCACACAGTGCAAACAGGCAAAGTCCACTCTTTATGGGACTAGATGACTTAGCAACATAAGGAGGCTTTTAGATTTTCAATGTAAAGATGTAAAAACTCTGAGTTAGCTCTGAGAAATGTTTAACCATAATACAAAAAGGGTGCATGTGACACTGGCCACCTGCACTCCCCGGTGCTGTCTGCAGGAACTGAAGCACTCCAGGTCTGATTTCCCAGACCCTACTTCACCAATCGGGGAGGCTGCATGTTAAACCTTTCAAGAGGGTCTCCAAAGGGCCTGGGCCTCATTCCTCTCCATCAAAGCCAGCAGGCCCAATGTGCTCTGGCTGGATTCTCTGAGGCACCTCCTGGCCTCACCTGGGGATCAGGGCAGGACTCTCTCATGCAATGACCCAGCAGGTGCTAATCAGCCTCACTTCTGCTGGTGCCCCTCCCAGACATGCACTTGGCTTCCAGCCCCAGAGACCAACAAACTCAGTAGGACCAGGAAGTCAAGCCCTTGGGTAGTACCCCTCTTCAGCAGCCTGTTCTTATGTCACTCCATACCCTCCTGCTCCTCAACTCAAGCAGTCTGCTTGCAGACAGCAGAAACCACAAAAATTCCGCTGCCAAAGCCATGCCAAGAGGCACAAAAGGGGCCCAGCCACAGCTAAGGGTCATCAACGAGGGACGCAAGAAAGATGGCACGTGCACAGAAGCAAAGAACCCTCCACCACAGGGCTGGTACCCACCCTAGCGAGACTGCAGGCACCCCTCCCTGGTGTAGAGTTCTGTGATCATGTGTCAGATAGAGGGAAGAGCCAAGACATACTCGGTCCCCTAGGCCAGAAGGCATTGCACACGGCTCTGCCTGATGCTAGGAAAAGCTGGTAACACCATGTCTGTCCACTAGTCTAGGTGGGAACTGGGCTGACGTGCACAGAGCTGGGTCCCCACAGCAACAAGCACACGTGGAAGCCTCCACGGAGCACAGAGAACAAGCAAAGCGACCCTGAATTCCTGTCTGTTATTGGTTTTGTTCTTTGTGTGGTTGGGTATTTTTTTTTCTTCTTTTCTTTTAAATAAAAAAGCTGCAAGGTTTCCGCCTTCTGCGTTCCCCTTGAGATGGCTGGCAGGTGGTCTGGAAGCATCCCAGATGGCGGCCAAGCCGCACTGGGGCAGATGTCCTGGCAGCAAATGGCAGCCTGGCCATAGGCCACGTCACTGCACGGCAGCATCCGGGTGGCTCTGGTATCGCTGCCTCCAAACCTCCTGGATCTTTCTGCACCATTTGTGAGCATTCCCACTTGGATCCATCAGGTAATACGTCCTGTTAGGCTGCAAAGACAGAAGCCATCCACTGTTCTCAAGGGAGTCCCATTATAACTCTCACCCGACCTGTGATAGATTCACCATCCTGCTCCTAGCACTGCACCTTCTGAAAGTATGTGAGAAGGTGAATGACCCACCCTCCTTAGGTCACCTCCAAACAGAAAAACAGGCATAGGGTATCCCCAGCCCCACTTGGGACTTAGCCCCTGGGATATGTGAAAGAGAGAGACAGCTGCCCCAGGGTGTTCCCTCTGGCCAAAGCACTTGGATGCTTCCCTTCAGAGGCACAAAAAGCCTCTGACCACCCTGAGACAGGAATCCTCGGGAATAGGCTCACCGTGTGAACAAAGAAAGTTTTAAAATTCTTGGCCTCTGGTCGAAGTTCTTGTGACCATGGAATTTCACCTTTCAGGACTTTGTTGACAGGATCCACATAATATAAATGTGGCCCTTCTGTGAGCAATAACTGTCGTCGTCGTGCAAATAAACCCTGATATGAAAGAAAGAAAAAAGAAAAGAAAAGAAAGCAAACCTATTTAATCAAAGCCCCAAAGTGGGAGCTGACAGCACTTACCACTGCCTCAGCAACTAAATTGTCCCCCAGAGTCATTCGGTGTACAGGGACCACAACAGTCACTTGTCCAATAGCCTGGATCACCTCCTCCCCTTGGGCTCAGACATAGCAGCACAAGTGCCCACTGCTGAACTAAGGCAGACTGCAACCATGCTGGGCTTACTGCTCCCCTCACCCCTCTGCTGCTGAGTCACAGCACCTGCTCTCAGCCGCCACACTTCAGCCCCTCTAAGAGTCTTGCTCTAGGACACCCAGGCAGGAAAGGAGGTCAGGAGCCCATATTTAGAGGGGGCCCCAGACCACCATATGGACTTTGATATGTTCTGACATGATCCATAAAACACAGTAAGTAATAACACTTAAAAGTGTTTTTAAAAACACTGCGGCACCCATAGCTCAGTGGGTAGGGCGCCAGCCACATACACCAAGGGTGGCAAGTTCGAACTCTGTCTGAGCCAGCTAAAGCAACAGTGACAACTGCAACAACAACAATAAAAATAGCTGGGTGTTGTGGCGGGTGCCTACAGTCCCAGCAACATGGGAGGCTGAGATAAGAGAATTGCTTAAGCCCAGGAGTTTGAGGTTGCTGTCAGCTATGACGCCATAGCACTCTACCCAGGGTGACAGCTTGAGACTCTATCTCAAAAAAAAAAATAAAAATAAAACTTCTAGTGAAATATTAAGCTACTTGCTAGGATATCAAACAATCTCCTCAATTTGACAGAAAACCTGAAACTGGTGGGCCCTGTGTAGAAATCAGAGCCTGGCTCCTGAGTGAGGCATGCAGAGTGTGTTGCTATTTTGATGTTTACTGCCTACATGGGTGATTCCAAAATGATCCCGTGAGGGGCTTAAATCTTCCATAGCTAATAAATCTAGAGATGATCTCTAAAAAGTGAACTAAGATCAAGGAAGCTATGTCCAACAAGTCATGGCAAAAGTCAGACGAAGGAGATCTGAACTGGAGTTAGAACCAGGAGAAGACACAAATTCACACAAAAAGCAGCAGAAATTGAACTCACCTTTCGCTTATCCACTGGACCCATTTTTAGTATTAAATTATTTTCTACAAACTGATGCCTATTAAAAAAAAAAAAAAAAAGAATGAGACACTCACAAGAGAGTTACAGACAGAAATTCTCCACACTTCTCCTTTCAAAGAAACTGTCTGATGGCCTTCATACACTGTACCTGCCCCTCACAAGATCCAGCCTCACTTCGGTAACAGGAGAAAGCTCCAAATGCTCCCACTGCCACAGAGTTTTTAGTTTGAATTTGGACTAGAATCTGCAAAGACCAGAAACATGGCCCGTTGTCACCTCTGGGCCAGGAACACGTGGAGGGGAACACGTGTGTAGAACCAAGCAGGTGGTGTACACATATGCCACAGAAGCCCTGACAAAGCAGTGGAAAAAGACACAGCTGGATGCTACTGGGAGTCATCAAGGCAAGATGGTTACCCTTAAGTTACCCCTAAGTCAGGCCTGGAACTCAGTGCTCAGGACCCACTGAGTAGCTTAGAATCCCAAAACGCTAAAAGACCCAAGTTGGACTTGACTTAAGAACATCTCTGATATTCCTACCATCATAATAAAATGCCTTTAATTCAAATACAGCAGGAATTTAGAAAAGAAAGTTTCAAATACAGGCTTTGATTTAATATACATTATTAATAAGCATATCTCATTTTGATTCTTAAGAGTTTAATAAATTGCTTTAATATCTGCTTTGACCTCATTGGTTAAAACTAACAGTTACTGGTTTATGTTCCATTTTCAGTTCCATTACTGAAATTCCTGATCAGAGGTTCTACTATGGAAATATATTTGGCTGGGTACAGTGGCTCATGTCTTAATCTTAGCACTTAGGAAGCTGAGGCAGGATTGCTTGGACTCAGGAGTTCAAGACCAGCCTGGGCAGCAAGACTCCATCTCAACAAAAAAAAAATTCTTTTAAATGAGTCAGGGCAAATCACGGTGGCTCATACCTGTAAACCTAGCACTCTGGGAGGCCAACATAGGTGGATTGCTTGAGCTCAGGAGTTTGAGACCAGCCTGAGCAACAGTGAGACCCTGGTCTCTACTAAAAACAGAAAAACTTAGCCAGGAGCTGTGGCAGGTGCTTGTAGTCGCTAGCAGCTACTAGAGAGGCTGAGGCAGGAGGACTACCTGAACCTAGGGAGTTTGAGGTTGCTGTAAGCTGGGCTGACACAATGACAGGATAGCCTGGGCAACAAAGTGAGATTGTCTCCAAAAAGAAATTAGTCAGATGTGGTGGGCACCTGTAGTCCCAGTTACTCAGGAGGCTGAAGTGAGAGGCTCACTTGAACCGAGGAATTTGAGGCTACAGTGAGCTACAACAACGGTACTGCACTGTTGTCCGGGTGATAGCATGAGACCCTGTCTTTAAAAAAAAAAAAAAAAAGGAGGTGGAGGAGGAAGGGAAGGAGGGAAAGAGGGAGGCATAAGATAACCAAGTAAATATCTGAGTACATTCACACTTGCCTGGCTCCCCACGGGGCCAAGAGCACTGGTAGGAAGACTGGAGTGGCTGTGACCCACCCTGATCGGACCCAGTGCCAAGACTTGCCCCAAGAGACATCGTCACAAAACCTTGCCCTGGGTATACAAATTGATGCAGCACTGTGTGAGTTTTGAAAACTACTAAGATTTTGAATGAGAAGACTGGTGTGACTTATGAAATACTTTCTCTCTCAGGTAGTTTATAACCACACAAACTCAGGGCTTGAAACAAAGAGGAAAAAAAAATCAAGGAAATTTTTGAAAAAAATGTAACAAGCAGGAGCTACTACAGCACAGAAAGTATAAAGCATAAAAATACACAGATAAATCCACGGAGTCCAAAGCCCATTCTATCACATGAGAATTTAACATCAAGTAAACAATCCAAGGGAATAAATAAAGGAAGACTGACAGTTAGCTCATACTGAGGGGACAGTCGTGTATGAGGTAGAGGATCTCTTTGAGCCCAGACTGGTGACAGCGCTCAATGTCCAACTCCAGGAGCCTGGCACAGGGTCGTAGGCATGAATTCTAAATCTCAGGGAAGACTGACATGTAGGCAAAGGAGCAGTGGCCTCACAGTGTCTTTCCAGACTGAGATTTCACAATGTACCAAAAGTAAATGCCAGATGGGATGACAAGAGAGACAGTTCAAGAAGGACTAGAATGGGATATTCTTCAAGTCTATGTGGGAGGGGCTGCCTTCCAAGCTAAAAGCAAAAGAGGTCCTCAAAAACTGAACAGACATGACTACATAAGAACAGAGGCAACATCTTCTTTCCAAAATAACCCTGATAACAGGCAAACAGGCTGGAAGAGATTTCCAGCAGATACAACTGGCAAAGGGTCAACATTGTACTCCATGGAGTGAATACAAAGTGCCGTGAAAGGTCTAATCTCTTGACAGAAATCTGAACAAAGAAACAAACTGGAAATTCCAGAAAGAGGAATTAGGTGACACCAAAATATCCTCACCGGCTCCAAATATAGGAATGGAACTGAGGCCCCACTTTCCACTGCTCCCCTGGGGTGCCAGGTGCTGTGGCGTGAAGCAGAAGTGCTGCTCTCATGTGGCACCGATGGCCTAGAACGGGTACTTGCTGAAAAAGCAATGGAATTACTACCGTACTGAGAAGTAACCTCACTTCCAGAAATCTATCCTGGGGGGGGGGGGGGCAGGGAGACAAGGAGCATGGAAACAGTCACAGCAGTATTATTTCTCACACTAGTTAAGTGACAGCACATCTAGCACTAGAGGGAAGCAGACAAGGACCCCTCACACACAGATGCGGCCCCCACCTCTCCCAGCTTCACCCACTGGCCCATTCCACTGTGGCCCTAGAGTTAGAACTCAGGGACGGGCAGAGGTTGATTAAGCTCCATTATCAGCAAAAACACCAGAGTCAGTTCATTTAGTTAATTAACCAATTAACTTACAATAGGCTACTTTTCCCTCGAAAAGTTTAAGCACTTAAAGGCATCTTTTTGTATTTTTATTTCAAAAAAGTCAATATCTGGCCAGGCACAGTGGCTCACATCAGCACCCTGGGAGGCTGAGGCACATGGATTGCTTGAGCTCAGGAGTTCAAGACCAGCCTGAGCAACAGTGAGAGCCCCCATCTCTATTAAAAATAGAAAAATTAGGCAGGCATGGTGGTGCATGCCTGTAGTCCCAGCTACTCAAGAGGCTGAGGCAAGAGGATTGCTTGAACCCAGGAGTTTGAGGTTGCTATGAGCTAGGACACCATGATACACTAGCCTGGGGCAAGAGAGTGAGCTTCTGTCTCAAAAAAACAGAGTCAATCCCCACTCTCCTAGAGAGGATCCCTGCCCTAAGTGCCTTTCTCCCTGGTAGGTTACATTGCCCTCTGAAGATTCAGAGATATACCACATACCTAACTTCTCAGTATACAGAAAGGACCTTCCAGCAGGAAGCCTCACTTTCAAATCTAGCATTTAGGCAGGAGTTCCTCAGATAGGAACCTCTCCCTCTATTTCTGAACAGATGAGGATGCAGGGGCTGAGGGGCCCTATCCCTTCACAAGGAGTAACCATGTAAAGCCCCCTCTTCCTGATTCCAAAATCACAGCTCTTGGGCGGTGCCTGTGGCTCAAAGGAGTAGGGCCCCAGCCCTATATACTGGAGGTGGTGGGTTCAAACCCGGCCCTGGCCAAAAATAAAAAAACCTGCAAAATCAGAGCTCTTGCCTCCACCCATCATGCCCCCCACTCAGGTCCTAGAGAGACTATTTTCAAAGACTCATGCCCAAGGCCACAAGCAAAGCACACAGCTACTCCCAGGAGAGCTACAGTGAAGCTGCTAGAGCTCATCTGTTGCTATTCTGATACCTCAGGAGAATTTCACAGACCTGGCTTCTCTATAGGCAAAGAGGACCCAATAGGGGTGGCTGAAGAGTCACTGGTTTGCTCTCAAGCACCAGCTCTCCAACCTTCAGCCCACAGCAGCCCTTTATACTCTTAAACTTTGTGGAAGACCCCAAAGTGCTTTCCTTTCTCTGAGTTCTATCAATCAATTGTACTGTATAGGAAATTAAAACTGAAACATTTTCAAATACTTATTTAATTCATGAAAAAAACAAACCCGGCTCAGCGCCTGTGGCTCAACAGGCTAAGGCGCCAGCCACGTACACTTGAGCTGGCGGGTTCGAATCCAGCCCGGGCCCGCCAAACAACAACGATGGCTGCAACCAAAAAAAAAAAAAAAAATGGCCGGGTGTTGTGGCGGGCGCCTGTAGTCCCTGCTACTTGGGAGGCGGAGGCAGAAGACTCGCTTAAGCCCAGGAATTGGAGGTTGCTGTGAGCTGTGACGCCACGGTACTCTACCCAGGGTGACAGCTCGAGGCTCTGTCTCAAAAAAAAAAAAAAAAAAAGAAAAAGAAAAAAAACAAACCCATCACTTACTAATATAAATTTTAAAATATTTTCTAAAACAAAAAGTAACAAATGAGAAGAGTGGTACTGCAAATCTCTCAAATGTTTGGCTAATGAGAAGAAAGCTGGATTATCACATCGTCTGTGCTTCACTCCATGTGCGCTCAATTCAGGGCAGAAGGACATGAAAAATGCAGCCTCACTCAGGTAAATAGGTAGAAAAGAAGAGCATTTTAAGATATATGTTGATATT
Organism: Arctocebus calabarensis; assembly: GCA_963573935.1. Classification (NCBI taxonomy): domain Eukaryota; kingdom Metazoa; phylum Chordata; class Mammalia; order Primates; family Lorisidae; genus Arctocebus; species Arctocebus calabarensis. The sequence goes on along the minus strand of CAUYON010007903.1, from coordinate 20,022 downwards.
CTTCTTTGATACTATTACGAGTGTCAATTTCTTAAATGTTAGTTGCAATATGGAATCTGAATTCCTAACAATAAATTTTTCATTCACTGTGACATTAAAATCCACCAATCTACCTCCTACCTTGAATGGATCTTTCCCCTTATGTTATATGTTGGTCATCTGGAAGGTACTGGTTTGCTGAGGTATGTATAGCTTCCAAATTTTGATAAATTTCACTCTACAGCATCAACAGATCAATTCATTGATATCACTATGTAGCTCCTGAAAAATATCTTTTAGCATCTGGGAAGGTGTCAAGCTGTTTTCCAAAAAACTAAGTTTTACTTGAAGGTTTCAATTTTATCATTGGCTTAAATACTAGCAGTTGTTTTCCTCAAAATGATAAGAGCATTCCAATCATTTTCAAGAAAAAAGGCCAAACAACCAAGTCTACACAACCTCAGTCTGCTTGTCAGACTTGCCAGTAAGGATGGTGCCCCATGAAGAGGGCAAACCAACCCGCACTGGTGCTTCCCTTCAAACAGCTGTCATGCCTGGGTTTGCAGCACGAGTGCTTTCTGTACACTTCCCATTTCATTACGCAGAATGTTAATGAAAGTCACGACTTCTAATGAATTCTCAGAAGTAAAACCAGCTTCTGTTCTCTTTCATGAGCAAGTGCCTATGAAAAGCTTGACATTACTTGGCACTGTTTGGTGTCTTTTTGGGTTTTATTTTTTGAGACAGAGTCTCACTATGTCACTATGTCATCCTTGGTAGAGTGCCATGGCGTCACAGCTCACAGCAACCTCAAACTCTTTAGGCTCAAGTGATTCTCCTGTCTCAGTCTCCCAAATAGTAGGGACTACAGGCTCTCACCACAACGCCCACCTATTTTTTGGTTGTAGCCATCGTTGTTTGGCAGGCCCAGGCTGGGTTAGAACTTACCAGGTCCAGTGTACATGGCTGGCGCCCTAGCTGCTGAGCTACAGGTGCTGAGCCACTGCTTGGTGTCTTGTCCTCCAGTCATGCTCATCAGCCAACAGCTCTACCTACTACCACTTCTGTACCATCAGTCCAAATGAGAACAGTTTTGTTTTATAACAAACCAAGAGATTCAAACAGTACTCCACACTTTGGTGCAACATCACTTGTGCTTAACTGCCAAGCGCTCAGTTGAAATAATTTCTCTGACAAGAAGTTAGGGCAAAAGGCTCAGCGCCTGTAGCACAAGTGGTTACTGTGCCAGCCATATACGCTGAGGCTGGCATGTTTTAAACCAACCTAGGCCAGCTAAACAACAATGACAACATAGCCGAGCTAAAAACATAGCCAAGCTTTGTGGTAGGTTCTGTAGTCCCAGCTACCTGAGAGAATTGCTTAAGCCCAGGAGTTGGAAGTTGCTACGAGCTATGACGCCGCAGCATTCTACAAGGGTGACAATGTGAGACTCTGCCTCAAAAAATAAAATGAAATACAAATAAAAAGCTTATAGCATTTGTGTTTAAAATGTTCCCTTTAAGTTAAAAAATTTTTTTATCTTTAAGATTCTGAATAATAGGCCTCAAAGTGATGTTGTAATGAAAACTATCTGTTCACAGAAACAAACCAGCGATCTGAAGGTCTGTATAGCATAGGGAAAAGGAAGCTTCTGTCCTATTTTTTCTTCTATATTTGTAGTTTTACCCAGTTTCTCTGGAGCAGCTCCTCCCTTCCAACAAGGGAGGGGTCTCTGGCATGTCATGCTGCTTTTTAGCAAAGTCTAGAATAAGTGGGCCACAGTGGGCTGAGAAGGCAAGCCTTCTCCCTTTTTGTGTCAGTGATCCATACACAAATATGAAAAATACTGTAATTTTTATCCAAAAATAAAATAAGTTTACTTTATAGTAAGTTTCAGATAAAATGTATTTTTTTTTCTTTTAATTTTAGAGATAGGATCTTGCTCTATTGATCAGGCTAGAGTGCATTGGTGTGATTATAGCTCACTGCAATCTCCCACTCTTGGGCTCAAGCATCCTCCTATCTCAGCCTCCCAAAGTGCAGGGACTGCAAAACTGAGCTACCTTGTCTGATGAGAACCACGGTTCTCAGGCATAGAGTGCTGAAGGATCTCTCACTGACCAAATAAAAGATCTCTCAAGATCTTAGCAGTCATCAGCATCCAAAATGGCCTGAAATCTGAAGCATACGGAGGACAACTCTGAACACAAAGGAAGCAGGTAGGAGGATGTGCGACTTGACCTATAGCCAGCTGCACCTGCTGTCCTGCCTGGGGGCCTTCTGGAGAGTCAATACGGAGCTGAAATGCATACATACCTGTTGACAGTGCTTCTGGGGGCTCTGCAGAGAAAGCACTCTTGGCCAAGACCATGGAGAGGACAAAGACCAGACTGTTCTTGGACAGCCCAGCACACAAGAGCTTCTGCACAATTGGTACACACACTACATACACACCTGCTCGAAGTTGCCTGCCCAAGATTGCTCAAATTGTTTTGATCAAAAATCCTTTCTTGCTTAGTATATATTAATATCCCGAACAGTAACACTGTAGGAAATAGTTGAGTTTAAGGACAAGTTTAAATGTAGATTGTTTCTACTGGCCAACAGTTATGCTCAGCTATTTTATATATATATACATATATATATATATATGTATATATATATATATATATATATTTTTTTTTTTTTTTTTCCTTGAAACAGATCCTCAAGCTGTGACCCTGGAGAGGTGGAGAGAGTGCCGTGGCATCACAGCTCACAGCAACCTCCAATTCCTGGGCTCAAGCGAGTCTCTTGCCTCCGCCTCCCAAGTAGCTGGGACTACAGGCGCCCCCACAATGCCCGGCCATTTTTTGGTTGCAGCCATCATTGTTGTTTGGTGGGCCCGGGCTGGATTCGAACCTGCCAGCTCAGGTGTACATGGCTGACGCCTTAGTCCACTGAGCCACAGGCGCCGATGATCAGCTATTCTAGAGGAGAGAACATCCAGAGGCACAGAACCATAGTCTCACCCCCAGCTGACATGGCTGAGAGCTCACCCTTCTCTCACTCCTCCCCAAAGAAGACTCCTAAGTCACATGTGTCCTCTCTCCTGCCCAACCACACCCTCAAACCTGCCATCACCTCATCCTTCCCTCCCAGGATCCCAACAACTGTCCCAGGCTTCTCTCTGCCCACAAAACAGGTAAAAGCAAAAAGATGTCTGAAGAAAATGCAGGTAAAAATATTGGAGCAGATGACTTTCTCAATAGACTAAAATGAAAACATGAAATAAACATAGAGACAGGACAGACTTTGTAAGAATTTGCCACTTCTATATAAAACACGGCATCCACAGACTAAAGAAAAAAACTGAAGAAAAATATTTACAAAATATACAACATATATGGCTCTTAAATATCAATTTGAAAAAGATGTAAAACATACAAGAAAAAATAGTCAGAGGAAACACAATACCTCAAAAAATACAAATGAATGGCCAATGAACACAGATGCCCTCAATTAGAATAAAAATGAAAATTCACGAGCCCATTTTTTACAGCATCAAAATACTCAAGGGTAGGCAAGATGTCCCGGAAACTCAGATTCCTGGAACCGCCAGTATAATTGCTGGCTTTTTAAAAAATGTGCACACCCTCAAAACACCCCAGGGTTCCCCCTAAAAGGAATAATCAGACAAGTAGGAAAAGCCATGGGCAAAAAATGATGTACAACAGTAGAACCTCAGAAAAACCCCAAATGTCTGAGCACAGGACAACAGTTATTTAAACTCCAGTGAATCTACACCTACCGTAGGGACATCCAAATGCCTGGCACAGCAGGAAAGTCATCCATTCCTTGCCTGTCACAGCACATGAGGCACCCACTCCCCCTACCTTCCCCCAGGCTCAATGCCTCTGAAGCTCCCATTTCCAAATGCACTCTTGAGGATCTGCCTTTTCCAGGTGTCCAAGGTAGCAGCAGGAGGCAGTGACAAGGTAAAGGTGCCCACCTCAGGTCTTGCTGTGTTCCCAGCAGCCGCTCCCAGGTCTCCCATTCCCACATGTTCACAGAGCATTTCTACATGGAGTGTTGCTTATGTCTGTAAATTCTTACCAAGGGTTTCCACCAGCCTGCTTCTCCAATAATAACATCTTCTCTTCTTCAGAAAACTGTAAGTCCAGTTCAAAGGAATTAGTGTCCAAATCATGGATGTACTGTTCTATGTTGCTGCCTGATCTCTGGGGCAGGCTTGCATCCAGGGCAGACAAGGAGTGGGAGGAGGAAGATGTTGACACCTGCATGCAGCCAAACTGGCTCAGGAGATTGTCATACTGCAGAGAAGAATAGAAAGTGAGAGAGCTCCTCAGCTCACCTTTGAGGTCCAAATACCCACACCCACTTCCTGAATCACTGCCCTCACACCTAGTAGGCTCACACACACCAGGTGAGAGGTGCTGCTGCTTCTGACAAGCATGGACAGCTGATTCTCCTCCATTGGCTATCTGGCCACTGAACCAAGGCATGGCTTGATCCTGCCTGGTCCAAATTCCTCTTCTAATGGAACAGAGGTCCCCCCCCTCTAGGAAGGGGGACCCGGGGATTCTCACTCAGCATAGCACTGACTGTCTCCATGCTGCTCCCTGGAGGTGGGAGATCAGGATGCCTGCTGGGATAAGAAGGAACCAGAGGATCCACCCTCCTCCCAGCAGAGGCCCCAGTACACTCAGGCCGGCCTGGCAGGGCCTCAACACCCAAAGTCTCTCCCCTATTGGTCCCAGGTCTTCAGAATTTTGTTGTAGGCACCATATATTTCAAATTAACTAAACACATTCAGTATTTTTTTAAAAACATTAATGTCAGCAAATATTAGCTGAATACAGACAAAGTTATCTATTATTCTAAAGCAAATTATAAACTAATATTGACCTAGAAAATGAATTAATCGGCTCGGCGCCTGTGGCTCAACGGGCTAAGGCGCCAGCCACGTACACCTAAGCTGGCAGGTTCGACTCCAGCCCGAGCTGCCAAAACAACAATGATGGCTGCAACCAAAAAATGGCTGGGTGTTGTGGCAGGCACCTATAGTCCCAGCTACTTGGGAGGCAGAGGCAAGAGACTCACTTGAGCCCAGGAATTGGAGGTTGCTGTGAGCTGTGTTGCCACAGCACTCCATCCAGGGTGACAGCTTGAGGCTCTGTCTCAAAAAAAAAAAAAAAAAAAAAGAAAAGAAAAGAAAAGAAAGAAAATGAATTAATCACAAATGTGCCAAAAAGGCAGAGAACACACACTAACACTCCCGAGGCTCCTGACGTGGCCACAGAGCCCCTAGCACAGGCCTGAGCAGGGGAGGCACCAGCTGGCCTCCCAGGCTGCAAGTCCTACACCTGAATCCTGCTGAGGCCAGCTGGGGGTGGGGATGCCCCCACCAGTGGCTGAGACAAGAGTGCAGCACGCCCTTCCACAGCCCATCTCACCTCCAGAAAGAGAACCCCACAGAGTTCAGCCCATCTGTCATCTGCCCTCCTCTATGTGCGTCCACTCCTGCAGCCACACCATACGAGGACAGCAGCTTCAGCCCTGTGCTATCCTAGTGAGGAGGGACCACAGGGCAGGCCCTGGCATGGGCTGCCCATGGCATAAAGCTTCAGGGCATAAAGCTGCCTTTGCACAGCTTCTCAGTCTACAAAGACTGCCACTGGCACCCTATCTAGGATAATACCAGCCTTCAGAGCCAGCAAGGTACTTGTTAACATCGTCCCCATTACTAAAGTGAGGAAACTGAGGCTCTAACACTGGCCCAAGGTCACATCCTGCTGGCTAACACTCAACTCAGAGCCAGCCTTTTGCATCTCTGCCCATCCTGCCCTCTTGGAGGCTTCACTGTACTGTCCTCCATGAGAAGCCCCAGATACTCTCCTACTCTCCTCCCTCTCCTCTCAGCACCAACAGGTATAGACCTAGGCCTAGGAAGAATGTGGGGACAAGGGAGACACCAGGCTGGATGAAGTGCTTGCCAGCAGATAGGGAAGGAGCACCCACACTGACCTCTCCTTTAAGGTGGACCAGCCTCAGCCTGGTCACTCATCTATAACAGTTCTGAATCCAATGACAAATATCACCATTGGCAATCATCAGGAAATGAGGAAAAGTGGAGAAAATGAAGTGCCTGTTCTCTTCATACCCTGAATCAAGACTGGCTGACAACCACCAGCCCCTCCGAATAGGCAGAAGCCCCTTCCTGCTGAAAGGGGCAACCAGTTCTCAGAGCCTCTCAGAGGCAATTGTCCCCCTCCAAGACACGTTATCCACGGCTCCCACAGAGAGGGAGCAACACACGGCTTCCTCTGCGTGTGTGTGACACCTCTCCAGGCTGATGTCTTTTCTCAGACTCACTAAAACCATCCGAATGTGGGTTTGGCATGGGAGTTCTTTGCCTGGATACTCTCCAAGGCTTTTGAACCACATTGCTTTGAAAAGCTGAAGATGAGCCATCTAACAAAAAGTAAGCTGGTACCATATGGAGCCCGATGGCAGCCAAAGACTGAGTATCAAGAAGCCTGAGTTCCCAACAGGCACAGACACAGGGACCTGAGGGACACTCATATCCCTACGTAAAGAGAAGCTGTGGGTGCTGAAATCAGAGACAACTGGAGCCTACAAAGCTCCTTCAGTGTTCAGCTATCTCTGAGGAGCAACTTCTACAGGAATAGCAGCTCCTGCCAGCTCCTTCATGACCAGGCCATCCACAGTGGTATAAAGGGAGGGCTCCTGGGGCTGAGGCCACAGACAGCACTAGTGGGGGGAGAGGGGGCTGGGATGTCAGCAGGGTGAAACAGGCTGCTCCCCAGGACTGGCTCCCTTCAAGTTTGGGCACAAAGGGCCTAGGGTGAAGGTGGGATGCTGTACAGTAGGCAGGAGACATAGGGAACTCTTAATCTCTAAGAGGTAACACCCGTAGTAATTCTAATTTAGCTCTGGGTAACTTAGATAAAATCTAGAATTCTTCAGTCAACTAAAGTAGAGCTCCATACATGGTAAGTGGTTAGAAAAAACTACAGGGACAGAAGTCAAACCAGAAAAATGGATGTCAACTGCAATGGCAACTTCTGAAATCACATTCAAACTAGGGGGAGATGGGGGATGGTGAGAGCAGCTCAGATGGAATGAGCCTGGAAATAGCTGCCACTTAGGACACCCTTTGTCCCTTCTGGATAAGGTTCACGTCTCCCACAACAAAAATTTTAAAGAATAAAGTGCACTTAAGACCATATGTCTGCATCAAGTCTTGGGAGACAAGCAGCCTCAAAGTAAGTGTCAGCAGCATTCCACAGACCCGGCGCTGCATGGCCCCTGCTCCTGGACCAACGCAGTCACTGACCAGTGCCCACCTTCAACATCATATCCCAAAGGTTCAAAAAGGCAGCATTCAAGATCTTTGTTGAAAAGGAGCATTCTGGACTGTCCCAAACACATAGTTACAGAGGCACCAGGCTCAAGCAGCTGCAGATAAGCCCAGTAGGAGACTCTTGGGGGAGCGGGGTACAGTAAATACAAGGCACTACTCCCCTGGCTCCAGCTATCCCCTCCAGATGTAAACTCACTAGTCACGGCTGAAGAAATGAGGAAAAGGAACTGGTCCACCCAAGGCATCTCACCAACCACCATCTCACCACAGCAAAATGTTCAACCCCTAATAGTTCTACGAGATTATCTCAACTTCCCCCTCCCAGCTGCTCATCAGGCATGGGGCACATGGGTGCAAGTGTGCACTGCAGAACCTGCTGGCAAAAGATGAGCAGCAGAGCTCATCTCTGCCTGGGCCGCCCCACGCCAAGCCAGCTTACGTTGCCATAGCAGTCCTCGTCATCCTCCGACATGGCTGGTAAGTAAGCCGTGAGCTTCGGCGGAATCTGCTGGTGTAGGTTCTCCCATGTTATGGACTCAAAAAATGGATGCGCTTTAAGAGGCGCATACCCTTCCATTTCTTCACAGCCTAATCGCTTTGTGGCATCTAAAACCTTGAATAATAGACAAGACGACTCATTGTCAGAGTGAAAACGTAATTCTGACAAAGACTTATTCTTTTCAAGTGATTCTTTTCCAGTCTCAGTATCTCCTGGAAGGATCAAGCCCATTTCCCCCATGAAACACCATGCACAAAGTGAGGCATATTCCAGGGTCCTGTGGCAGCTCTTAAGGCGCTGCCCCTTTTCCTCTCACAGGTGAAAATGAATCTCAACCTCAAAACAGCATGAAGTATCCTTGTAAAAACAGAGCTTAAAACTAGGAAACAATGAACTTGACTTGCTTTAATAACAAAGAGAATGAACAGTTAGTCTGCACAGCAGGCCCTCAGCTAGACATGGGGTCCAGCTGGAGGTCTGCAGAGCCATCTCCCCTACGGACTGGGCCACACCACTTTCACCCTCAAGAGGACCACACCTCAGCCCCCAAGACAGGGAAAATGATAGGCAGGACAGGTGGGAGAGGTGGACTGTGGTGCTTTCCCAGCAGGCCATGCTGGTGCCCAACCCTGGGACCAAGCACGGAAGGCAGAACTGACACCAATCCCAAAACATCAAGATAAGGAGGGAAGTACAGCATCACTAGAACACTTCTGTTTCTAGAACACAAGCTGACTCTGGGACGCTGAGGCCAGTGGATTGCTTGAGCTCAAGAGTTGAAGACTAGCCTGAGCCAGAGTGAGATTCCGTCTCTAAAACTAGCTGGGCGCTGTAGTGGGCACCTATAATCCCAGCTACTAGGGAGGCTGAGCCAAGAGGATCTCTTGAGCCCAGGAGTTTCAGGTTGCAGTGAGCTATGACACCATGGCACTCTACATAAGGTGACTAACCTAAGTTTAAAAAAAAAAAAATAGAACTCAGGCTGACACATTTTCCCCAGGTAAATCTGTCTCTCTTTACTGCATTACCTGGGTTGATCTTTAAAATTTTCAAGTAGCTCACACCACAACTGGCCTTTATAGAAGTCAATAAAGTAGGATTTACAGTGTCTGCCGCTGTAATAAACCCAGCTCCTCTTGCACCAACAACCTAAAATGTTATGTTGATGAGCAAATGCAAAATGATACAGTAGTTTCCAGTCTTATTTGTATTAGTTTTATTTTATAATTCCTGACATAGCAATTTCCTGTCAAGTATCAGATATTAGGAAATTGAAAGGGACTTATGATGATATGTAAGATAATGATTATCTACAATCATTATCAACTCTAAAACTATTATTTTCTTAAACAGAGTTGCCTCCAGGAAAGATGCTGTGAGCACAGGTTCAGAGGGACTCGAACACGGCTTTTGGAGAAGGAAATTAAAAATATTTACCAAAAGTTTTTCCACAAGGTCTCTTGCCTTAGGGAAGAATTTCTCTGGAAAGTCATATTCCAACTTAATGATCTTCTGAAATATAAGATATTCATTTCTGTAAAATAAAAAAAAAAAAGTTACTCTAGGTAAGGTCCTACAAACCTCCACATACAAGGACAGTACAGCACCTCCCCTTGCCAGACACAGCCACAAACCACCAGGCCATGAACTCATGAGTGGCCATCAAAGTCCCTCCCCTCACAGACAGCCTCTCTCAGGAAGGCAGCATGGCAATCCATTGGGTTGCACCCCAGTGGGCTCAGAGGCCCAGGAAACACCATCTCCTTACCCGGCTCGGAAAGGTGGAAGTCCTGCCACAAGCTGGTATATTATGCATCCAAGAGCCCAGAGGTCTGAACTTTAAGGTAGGGAAAAAACAAAGAATGACATCTGTAAAAGCTAAATGACAGGCAGACTTTCTACTCCATCTGTACCACCCCAGCACCATCTCCTATGTCCTTTGTCCTTGCAGACCAGGTGAGCATGAGGGCAGGCGCCTGCTCTCTGGGGAAGCCTCCTTGGAGCCTGGGCAAAGATGATGAGCACAGGGCAGATACTGCCCATCAGCCGTTCAGCTGCCCTGAAGCTCTGCCACAGCGAGCTGAGGCTACTGCTTCCACACACCTGGCACACCCGAAAGCACAGCAGGGCTCACTCCCAGCACCATACTCCTGCAGACTGGGCAGGGCACAGGGCTTAAAGAAGGGGCTGACACTGTTCCCAGCAAAGTGACAGTGAAAGTTGATGGCAAGCACCTCTTGCCAGTGCCAGGAAGGGAGCAGAATAGGGGACAGGGTGGGAAGGCCTGAGTCAGGGGCAAGGATGGTGCTACTCAGACAAAATGTAGTTCTCTCCTAACCAACTGAGTGCTCAACCCACGGCAGGTGCAAACCCGCACACACCAAGAAGCCAATGGAGAACATCCACAGCCATGCACAAAGCAGGATGGGTTGCTCCCTTCTTGGATTCCGGCGGGAAAAGTCCTGCCCTTCCTTCACAAACATTTTAATGATCCATTTTAAAAGAAAAACACTATAGTTGTAAATTTCTTTAAGTTATATCCAGAACACAGCTAGGTTTCCCAAGTGTCCCCAGCTCTTGGAAGCCTTCAAGTATGCCTCATCTGATGCCCCAGCTCTGCCCTCACTCATACCCACCCCCTCCACCAACTTAGGTCACCCCCTGGTCCAGCACAGCTAAGGCACTTTATAAGGGCTTAAAAACGCAACACAGAGGACAGCGCCTGTGGCTCAGTGGTAGGGCACCAGCCCCATATTATCAAGGGTGGTGGGTTTGAACCCAGCCCCAGCCAAACTGCAACAAAAAAATAGCCGGGTGTTGTGACAGGCACCTACAGCCCACCTATTCTGCTCCCTTCCTGGCACTGGCAAGAGGTGCTTGCCATCAACTTTCACTGTCACTTTGCTGGGAACAGTGTCAGCCCCTTCTTTAAGCCCTGTACCCTGCCCAGTCTCCCAGCTACTCGGGAGACTGAGGCAAGGGAATCGCCTAAGCCCAAGGGCTGGAGAGCTGTGACACCACAAGCACTCTACTGAGGGCAACATAGTCAGACTCTGTCTCTAAAAATAAAATAAAAATAAAAAAATGCAACACAGAAATCTGGGTCACAACACACAGATACAGAGCTAAGGGCATTTAATAAATGCTGCCGCCACACTCTGCATAATACAGCAAGTCAACAGCAGACTGTGCACAATGGAAGCCCCATAACATCATAATGCCATATTTTTACTATGCCTTTTCTATGTTTACCTGTGTTAGACAAGCGAATGCTTCATACTGTGTTACAACTGTTTACAACTGTCTGTAGGGTTCGGTACAGTAATGTGCTGCAGCACAGGTAGGTGGGCTGAGTCATGCAGGTGTGTGCAAGGACTTCATGATGTCTGCATAATGATGAGATTGCCTAACAACGTGCTTCTCACAGTATATCCTAATAGTTAAGGGCATGACTGTACCTTTTACATTGGTTTTTCCTTACTGTTAGTTAAAATGAGGAGCAACACAAGAAAGCGGGCAGAAAAGCATCCACTTTTCGGGGTGGAAGCAGAAACAGATGGCAGTTGCTCGACAGGATCATCTCCAGGGTATGGAATTCAAGCAGAAAGGGCTTTTTGGGTAGTCCAACGAACATTGAATGTTTTATCATGAACATGTGTCTTAGAACTTAAATTTTGGGCCGGGCGTGGTGGCTCACACCTGTAATCCCAGCACTCTAGGAGATCACCTGAGGCAGGAAGATCACCTGAGTTCAGGAGTTCAAGACCAGCCTGAGCAAAGTGAGACCCTGTCTCTACTAAAAAAGAAAAACTAGCTGGGTGTTGCGGCAGGTGCCTATAGTACAAGCTACTCAGGAGGCTGAAACAAAAGGATCACTTGAGCCCAAGAGTTTCAGGTCACTGTGAGCTATGAGAGATGCCATGGCACTCTACCTAGGGCAAGTAAGACTATCTCAAAAAAAGAAAATTGGGGGAAAAAAGAACTTAAATTTTGTAAATACAATAAAAAATAAAAGAGGGAAGCAAGATGCTCATCCCTGTAATCCTAACACACATCTATAGTCCCAGCCACTTGGAGGGGGGGGTGCGGGGGGAGCATGAGTGGGCCCAAAGGCCAAAGAATCTTTTGAGTCCAGGAGTTTGAGGTTGCAGTGAGATACAATCGTGCTGCTTCACTCCACCCTGGGTGATGAAATAAGACCCTGTCTCTAAATTAATTAATTAATTAAAGGGGAGGCCAATATGATGTTTCTGTAAAATAGTATATACAAAGGAATTTTTTAATGCTCAGTTAGACCAAGCCATGCCACTTTCTGAAATTCAACTAGGCTGGGCAGAGTGGTGAAGGATTCAAACTGGCTGTCTAATCTGACTCCAACTGTGTAAAAATCATATAAACATTATTTAGAGTAGGTAGAATACACCTATATACCAAATCACTACCTGTCATATAAGTGGTTTTGGAGACTTATTCTCCATCTTTATAATGAATAGGTATTGATTTTAAAATCAGAAAAAAAAAGGTCTTAAACTATTTTTTATGAATTTTACATTATATACAAATTTTAAAGTATAAGAAGATACAGCAATGCCTCCCTTAGAATCCTGCTCACTCCCAGAGGCAACCACTATAGTTATCCGTGTCCTGAGGATCCCTCCACAGAACCTGAAATGCACAAATGAGCAAATTTGTGAATACAAATTCCCTGCTTTTCACACAGAAGATAGGACCCCAGGCATGTATTAGTAGAGCCTGGAGATCTTCCCATATCAATGCTAAAGACTTCCTCCACCTTAAAAGGAAAATCTCCAAGCCAGGGAAAGCTAGCTCTTAGGTGTAACAATACACACTTTGGGCTCGGCGCCTGTGGCTCAACAGGCTAAGGCGCCAGCCACGTACACCTAAGCTGGCGGGTTCGAATCCAGCCCGGCCCGCCAAACAACAATGATGGCTGCAACCAAAAACAAAAATGGCCGGGCGTGGTGGCGGACGCCTGCAGTCTCAGCTACTTGGAAGGCCGAGGCAGGAGACTCGCTTGAGCCCAGGAATTGGAGGTTGCTGTGAGGTGTGATGCCACAACACTCTACCCAGGGCGACAGCTTGAGGCTCTGTCTCCTAAAAAAAAAAAAAAAAAATACACACTTTGGAAACCTGGTAAATGGCACCCATTACCTGGAAGAAGAAACCTCTCCTCACAGGGCGGATGTGGAGCTGCTTGCCCTGCAGGTGCAGGGTGCTGAAAAGAACTTTCTGGCCACCTCAGGCTGCTGTTCACCAAACTCCTACCCCCAGGTGGGGACACCAAAACTGTGTCCAGACATGGACAAATGCCCCCTAGGGGCAAAATCACTCCAGTTGGGAAGCTCTGACCTAGAACAGGGTCTGGCCCATGGTAAGAACTCAATAACTATAAGCTAAGGCTAGCAGGTTCAAGTCCAGCCCAGGCCTGATAAACAATGACCACTGCAACAAAAAAACAGCTGGGTGTTGTGGCTAACGCCCATAGTGCCATCTACTTGGGAGGCTGAGGCAGGAGTATTGCTTGGATCCAAGAGTTTGAGGTTGCTAAGAGCTGTGATGCCACAGAACTCTACCGAGGGTGACAAAGTGAGACTATGTCTCAATAAAAAAGAAGAAGAAGAAAAACTCAATAACTATTGACTGAATAAGGTTAGAAGGGAAAAAAAAGCCCAGAGACCACCAAAATGCCCAATTTAACTCTGCAGAACTCCATCCTGCCATCTAGCAGGTTTTAATGCTCATGAACCCAGAGCTACCATTCCCGCCATCATTCACTCACTCATTCACGTATTCACCCTTGCAGGATTACTCATGTCATTCCCGAAAGGCAGGCCTGCCATAACCTGTCAAAGTAGGAGGCCAACATTGCTAAGTATCACCTCACAAGAGGGCACCCGCCAGCCTAGCGTCTGACTAGCACAGGCCTCAAAGGACCCAAGCCACACCTTCATTCCAGAAAACCACTCCCCACACTGTGAAACTCAAATTCTTTTTTTTTTTTTTAAAGAGTTGTCAAGCAAGACAATTGCTTAAGCCCAAGAGTTTGAGGTTGCTATGAACTATGATGCCATGGCCTTCTACCAAGGGTGGCAAAGTGAGCCTTAAACTCTTGGGCTCAGGATCAGCGCCTGTGGCTCAACGGGCTAAGGTGCCAGCCACATATACCTGAGCTGGCGGGTTCAAATCCAGCTCGGGCCTGCCAAACAACAATGATGGCTGCAACCAAAAAATAGCTCGGTGTTGTGGTGGGCGCCTATAGTCCCAGCTACTTGGGAGGCGGAGGCAAGAGACTCCTTGAACCCAGGAATTGGAGATTGCTGTGAGCTGTGATGCCACAACACTCTATCCAGGGTGATGGCTTGAGGCTCTGTCTCCAAAAAGAAAAAAAAAAAAAACTCTTGGGCTCAAGCGATTATCTTGCCTTAGCGTCCCAAATAACTGGGAATACAGGTGCCCATCAAAACACCCAGCTATTTTTAGAGACAAGGTCTTGCTCTGGCTCTGGCTGGTCTCGAACCCATGAGCTCAGACAATCCACCCACCTCAGTCTCCCAAGTATAGTATTACGGGCATGAGCCAATGGGCCCGGAGCATGAAACCCAAATTCTGAGTCACCTGCTTCATATCCACCCAAGATGAGTGCGTTCATGTCTCTAAACCCAGCCACCAGGTGCCCCAACTCCTTGCCTCTGCTGCCCCATCTCCATTCTCCCCATCCTGGACCCAAGCCAGCCCTATGTGCCCTTATTTTCACTACTTAAGCTACCTCTAAGGCCCAGCTGTACATCTCAAAGACCCTCGTGCCTATCAGAGGCCCCCTCCATCCGTCTCCCACATCCATGGTGCTCGAAGCCTTCATGCTCTCCTCAGAGCCTGGCTCCACACACAGAGGCAGTGGCCACACAGGCTCCCCAAGGACAGATGTACTTTCCCCCCTGAATAGTTTTTACTTTTTACTAAATAAGCAAGATCAAGTCTGAAACCAAAAGCATTAACCAACCCCAAAAGTATAAAATATAATAAAGTAGCACGCATGTGTATCTAAGGTAAAATACAGTTTAAAAAGTAAAACATGAAATTCATTCAAAGTATGTTTAGCAACTTAAAGGCCACAAAGACATTCTCCTTTTTTATTTTTTTTTGGAGACAGAGTCTTACTCTGTCACCCTTGGTAGAGTGCCATGGCATCATAGCTCACAGCAACCTCAAACTCTCGAGCTCAAGCGATCCTCTTGCCTGAGCCTCCCATAGCTGGAACTATACAGGTACTCAACACAAGGCTGGGCTATTTTTAGAGACAGGGTCTTGCTCTATCTCAGGCTGCTTTTGAACTTGTGAGCACAAGTGATCCACCTGCAATGGCCTCCCAGAGTGCTAGAATTACAGACGTGAGCCACCACACCTGTAGCCGACACTCTCAAATATTAATTCCTCATGAAAAAACTTACTAGCCATTTTAAAGAAAAGAGAAGTATGATCACATAAAAACAGGTTACCTTTTACAGGCTGATTTCTCTGTGAGCAGCTCTGGAGAAACGTACTGTGCTGTTCCCACGAATGAATTGGCCCTGGCTGAGAAGACGGAAAGAAAAGAAAGGTCATGTTCAGACAAGCACTCCACTGACGATTGTGGTGGCACAAAGTTGGTGGTCGTGCATCAGGACATCATGGCTTAAGTATGGGTAGCCCAGGGTCCCTCTGCAACGCAGCAATGGTCACCTGTAGATGGCTGACCATTCCCAGGAGTGCACTCCATAGCTGGCTCAAGCAAACCTGCTCAGTAACCGGCTCCCCCCAACTCTAGAACATCACATCCCTCTCCTCCTACAGCTTCCATCTGACACACTACTGGAGGACGTTTTCAGCACATGCACCTGTCATTCAGCCAACAGCACCCACGGGCAAGGGTCTTCTTTCACTCACTGCTGGACCTGTGGTGCCTACACATAGCCCCAGACATGTGGCAGGGACACAGTAAACAGCTTAAGCCTGGGACAGCCCTCTTCTCAGTCAAGGGGCTACAGAAGAACAGACTCAGGCCTCTTCCACATCTGGCCACTTCTGGTACTGGCTTTTGTTGCACAAAGTCACCAAGTTCACCTGCAGACTGGGCACCAAGACCTCTGGATCCACTCATCACCAGATACCTGTCACCCCGAGTCCCCTCAGCACTGAGAAGACTCACCAGCGGCTGGTGGCCCTGACAGAGCAGCACCATAGCATAAACTGACCCAGCTTCCACCTCTAAGGGGTTGGACAGAGCCAGGGCACCACATAGCACAACCACTATCTCCACCTCACCTGTCCTGCCCATGGCTCAGTTCTGAGCTGTTTCCCACCTGACCCTGGGACCAGACTAAGGAAGGCTCACAGGCTCAGCTCTGTAAATGTCTTCCATGTAAAGGCTTCATGGTTACATTTGCATCTGACCAGGCCCCCAAATATATTGCCCAGAACACAGAGGGGATTCCTTAAAGAAAACCAACCAAGAGCCAAAAACAAACAAAACCATGTTACACCCAAATGACCAAAGAAAGGCAAATTAAAACATGATAGCCTACCAAATTGGCAAAGAGAAAAAATAATAAAAATATATAATGTTGGAGCCAGGTATGGTGGTTCACACCTGTAATCCCAGCACTCTGGGAGGCCGAGGCAGGCAGATCACCTGAGCTCACGAATTTGAGACCAGCCTGAGCTAGAGCAAGACACCATCTCTTTAAAAAAAAAGATGTGTGTGTGTGTACATATATATAATGTTGGAAAGAATTTGGGGCGGCAGGTGCAGCACTGCTGGTGGAACTAAGAGATAGTGTGACCTTGGGGGGCAACTTTCCAATAAGCAACAAAAATCATAAAAGATGGGCTTGTCCTGGACACAGCAATTCCACTTACAGCTACAGTTCCTGATCCTGAAGGGTGGAACAGGACTGGTCCCAGCTATTCAGAGGCTGAGACAGGAGGATGCTCAAGCCCAGGAATTTAAGGCTATAGTGAGCTATGATGACACCACTACACTCCAGCCTGGGTAACAGACTGATAAAGTCCATCTCTTAAAAAAAAGAAAGAAAAAAGTCAAGCCAGGCGCTCTGGACACTGAGGCAGGTAGACTGCTTGAGCTCAGGAGTTCAAGGCCAGCCTGAGCAAGAGTGAGACTCCCTCTCTACTAAAAAAATAGAAAAACTAGCCGGGTATTATGGCAGGTCCAACTACTCAGGAGGCTGGGGCAGGAGGATGGCTTGACCCTAAGAGTTTGAGGTTGCTATGAGCTACAATGGTGCCAACAGCAATCTACTCAGGGGAACAGAGGAATACTATTTTATCTAAAAAAAAAAAAAAAAAAAAAAAAGAAGGGCTATGGCCACTGATGATATCATCTGATACTTTACTTACCTAGTCAATATTTCCAATCTTTACTACAATTATGTGTTACCTTTGTGATTTCTACCTTTTTAAAATGCCATCATTAAGTTCAAAAAATGTTTTCATATGGAAGGACATATATAACATGGACATAAAGTTCATGTGCGATTTTAAATAGTTTAACATAGTAAACTGCACATGAACTTTATGTCCACCCTATGTTATAGATGATTAAATAATTCACACTATCGAACAGTACACAGAGCTGCTGGTATTTTTGAGACAGAGTGTCATTAAGTCGCCCTTAGTAGAGTGCTGTCCCATCATAGCTCACAGCAACCTCCAACTCTTGGGCTTAAGCGATTCTCCTGCCTCAGTCTTCCAAGTAGTTCAGACTACAGGCGTCTGCCACAACACCCAGATACTTTTCTGTTGCAGTTGTCATTGTTGTTTAGCTGGCCCAGGCTGGGCTTGACCCTGCCAGCCTGGGTGTATGTGGCCAACACTCTACCCACTGAGGTACGGGTACCGCCAACTGCTGCTATTTTTAAGTAGATACATATGCCCCCAGCTATCCTGCCTAGCACTGCACTGCCCACCTACCTTACCTCCTCCTGGCTCCTTGAGGTTCTCCCTACCCTTTCTTTCTTTTCTCTTCTTTTTTTTGAGACAGAGTCTCACTTTGTCACCCCCAGTAGAGTGCTGTAACATCACAGCTCACAGCAACCTCAGACTCCTGGGCTCAACCAATTCTCTTGCCTCGGCCTCCCAAGAAGCTGGGATTACAGGTGCCTGCCAGAAGGCCCAGCTATTTTAATAAGTGGAATCTCTAGCTCAGGCTGGTCTCAAACTTGTGAGCTCAAGGGATCCACCAGCCTCGGCCTCCCAGAGTGCTGGGATTACAGGTGTGAACCACCATGCCCAGCCCTTACCCTTCCTTTCTTTTCTCAGGGTTCACCTACCCTCACTTCCTCTGCCTGCCTTCCTAAGCGATTATAATGAAATATAAATTTCAACATATTAAAATAACAGTAATATATGATTTGCTTTATTAATGCGTTAAATAACAAGATCTAGTAGCAGGTCTAATTATATAGCAACTCTGCAACAGTAGTGAGCATAACTGGGAGACCATGGCTGCATTGTGACAACTGTTAACAGGACATGAAGGTATTGGTGATTTCTCCTGGTAACACAGACATCTGCTGTCTACATTAATAACTGAAGGGAACGTCAAACATCACTGAAAGGTTTGTGAAAATAATTAATGTCCCCCTATCTAGCTTCTAGATGCTCTGACCGCCATCTGTGACACCCAGATTAAAAGCCCCAGAAAGAGTGTTAGAAAACCACAAAGAATCTCATTACTTCCCTCTAGGAGCCCAGAGATTAGCCAAAGACCAAACTTCTCCAACTCTGGAAACTCAGCCACAGACTCAATTGTTAGATGATGCCGCCTATTCTACACACTGACCCATTTGATGGTGTCCCACGGAAGTCAGTGTAAAAAAGTAGGAAGACTCTCAGACTGTGTTGTTGTCTCTATTTTCAAAGTGGTTCAAAGAAAATATGCCACATCCTGCACTATGTACCACCCTGGGTACCTACCACATACCACAGATCAGCTGGTCAGACTCAGAGAGGCCTGTAGGGAGGCAGGACCTGAAGAAGTAATTCTGAGCACGGAACATACCCACACTCTATTCAAAGCCAAGGCTTTGAGCTGCCACCTTAACCATAAACCTATACTTACCTGAAGCACAGAAACACACACACACACACAGAATGTGACTACCCCTTGGACAAAAAGACTAGCAAACCCATGTAGCAACATACAAAATGGGTGAGGAACTATAATCGGTACATGAGTGCAACGTTACTTCAGCATACAAAAATCAATGCATTAAATCATTATCATCCAAATAAAGGACAAAAAACATATAATCATCTTAAGAGAAGCAGAAAAAGCACTGGACAAAAATTGAGCACCTTTGCATGATAAAAACACTTAATGAAGAAGGCAAAGCTTAGAACACCCTCAGGCAGATAAAGGGCATATACAAAACCCCACAGCAAACAGCACAGCTGAGGTGAAAAACTGAAAGCTTGTCCCTAAGACAGGAACAAGACAGGAGATCCACCCTCACCACAATCTAGTCAACTTTATAATAGAGAGGCGGGTCATAGTGGCTCATGCCTACAATGCTAGCAATCTGGGAGGCCAAGACAGGAGGACTGGTTGAACTCAGGAATTCAAGACCTGCCTGAGCAGGAGTGAGACCCTATCTCTACTAAAAATAAAAACATGAGCCAGGCATAATGACAGGCCCCTGTAGCAGCAGCTACTCGAGAGGCTGAGGTAGGACAATCACTTGGCACAGGAGTTTGAGTTGCTGTGAAGTAGGCTGAGGCCAGGCCATCTCTAGCCTGAGTGATAAGAGTGAGACTCTTTTTTTTTTTTGAGACAGAGCCTCAAGCTGTCACCCTGGATAGAGTGCTGTGGCATCACAGCTCACAGCAACCTCCAATTCCTGGGCTCAAGAGAGTCTCCTGCCTCTGCCTCCCAAGTAGCTGGGACTACAGGCGCCTGCCACAACGCCCGGCCATTTTTTGGTTGTAGCCGTCATTGTTGTTTGGTGGGCCTGGGCTGGATTCGAACCCTCCAGCTCAGGTGTACGTGGCTGGTGCCTTAGCCCGCTGAGCCACAGGCGCCGAGCCAAGAGTGAGACTCTTGTCTCAAAAAAACAAACAAACCAAAAATACATGTGGCGGC
>CAUYON010007900.1:0-10460 GCA_963573935.1 Arctocebus calabarensis | reverse complement strand
AAAAAAAAAAAAAAAAAAAAAAAAAAAAAAGCCTAATGATATAGAAACTATTTTGGGGTGCTGCTATAAATACTCTTTCCAAGGTCTTATTGCCCGTGATTCTGATTCTGTAGGTATGGAATGGGGCTAGGAAAATGACATTATGAGGATCCCTTAGGTGATTTTGAAATAGGTCATCAGCAAATCACAATGCGGAAATTCTTTGTTGTATCACATTGACTCCTAGGAAAAGAGCAGTCCAGACAGAAGAATCAGTGTGTTCAAAAAGCCAGGTATCATGAAATAAGAGCTATTTATAATCTGTGCTAGAGGATGGGATGACAGCAATGAATTACTAAGGATACCTGCTTTCAAGAAGCTCTAATTCTTCAGTTTTTTCATTGAAAAGACATTATGACATCATTTTTTAAAACAAATCAAAATCACCTATAATTACCACCATGCTAACATAAAAATTATTTGAATATTAACCAATTTGTAGGTCAATTTTTAAAAAATAATGATCGTATTTTGCTATTTTCATGTGACATTTTACAAAAAATGTTTTTCATAATTTTATAGTCTTCATAATTACCATTTTAATGGCTACATTCCAGTGGGTTGATGTGCCATAACTATTAAATTATCTCCTTAATATCAGGCACTTAGTTTGTTTCCAATTTTTGGCAGCACTTATATTCTTGAAGCTGTTAGCATTTTGTAGCTTCCTAGCATAACTTTACGGGAAACAAAGATGTTTACATCTTTGAAGTAATAAAAAAGAAAATATCTAAATGCACAATTTATCTAAATATGCTCAGGCTAAAGACTAGTATTAAAGAAAAATAGTGAATAATCTAAAGAATGCTGAGCAGTAATTTTTGATCATTGTTAATAATAATGCATTATTATACTAAGGTTTACATGTACTTTATAAAAATAGCTTTACTACATGAACATATGCATTATAACAATCTTATGAGGTAGGTAGGGTAGTTAGTATCCACCGATATAAAAACCAAGAGAGGTTGTGTGACTTGCTTAAAAATACACAGCGACAGATTCAGAACTTGGATCTAGGTTAGCTGACTCCAAAGCTCTTTATTTTGTACTGTGATATCTTTTAGTTTAGGAGCAACACAAATTAGAAAGCTATTCATGTTGGATCAAGTTCAGAAGAAATATGAGAGAGAAAAACTCTCAAATCCAGGCAAAGTCCTGGATTTTATAACATACACTGTACTTCCTACAGATTAAATTGTGGCCCTTCTCCACCCATTTGTATGTTGAAGCCCTAACCTCTAATATTTCTATATTTGGAGATGAAGCCAATAAGGAAGAAATTTAAGGTTAAAAGAGATCATAAGAGTGGTGCCCCGATATAACAGGATACATGCCCTTATAAGAAGAGATGTATACACATGCTCTCTCTCTGCACCATATGAGGACACAGTGAGAAGGCAGCTATCTTTAAGACAGGAAGAGCCCTTACCAGACACCGAATCAGCTAGACCTTGATCTCAGGCTTCCCAGCCTCTAGAACTATGAGGACATAAAATGTATGAATGTATATATACATATTTTCCTTTCTTTCTTTTTTTTTTTTTTTAAAGACAGAGTCTCACTCTGTTGCCCAGGCTAGAGTGCCATGGCATCAGCCTAGCTCACAATAACCTTCAAACTCCTTTGGTTCAAGTTCAAGCACTCCTCCTGCCTTAGTGTCCCAATAGCTGGGACTATAGGCGCCTGCCACAATGCCCAGCTATTTTATTTTTAGTTTAGTTGGTTTTTTTTTTTTTGAGACAAAGTCTCACTCTGTCCGTCATCCAGGCTATAGTGCAGTGGCACCGCAACTCACAGCAACTTCAAACTCCTGGACTCAAGCGATCTTCCTGCCTCAACATCCTGAGTAGCTAGGATTATAGGCACATGCTACTGTGCTAGGCTAATTTTTCTATTTTTAGTGGAGATGGGGTTTTCACTCTTGCTCAGACTGGTCATGTACTCTTAAGCCTAAGACATCCTCCTGCCTTTGCCTCCCAAAGTGCTAGGATCATAGGTTCACGTCAGCCACTGCACCCAGACAATGTATATTGTTTAAGCTATTCAACCTATAGTATTTTGTTATGGCAGTTAAGCAGACTAAGAATGAGATTTTGATATTGAGAAGTGGATGCCATTGTAAAAATACTTCACAATGTAGAACCCACTTTGTAACTGAGTAGAGGCTGGATGAGTTTTGAGGTGTAGGTTAGAAAAAGCCTAGATAACCATAAGCAGAAAGTTCCTAGAAGTATGCATGTCAAGGGCAATTTTGATGAAGTCTCTGAAGGAAATGAGCAACATGTTATTTGGTATTGGACAAAAGGTAATCCTTGTCATAAAGTGATAAAGAACTTGGCTGGACTGTGTTCTATTGTTTTGTAGAAGACAGAACTTGAAATGATAAAACAGGATTTCCAGCTGATGAAATTTCTAAGCAAAGTGTTGGAGTGGCTTGGTTCCTCCTGACTGCTTATAATGAAATGCAAAAGGAGAGGGATGAATTGAAGAAGCAATTGTTCAGTAAAGGGGAACCCGAACTTGGGAGATTTGTAAAAGTCTCAGTCTGCTCTACCCATATTGTAAAAAGTGTGAAAGCTTGTTATGAAGAGAACACCAAGGGTGTGGCTAAATAATCATTTGATTAAGAGAAAGTAGGCCTGGGATAGTGGCTCACACATTCCTTGCACTCTGGAAGGCCAAGGCAGGAAGACTGCTTGAGACCAGGAGGAGTTCCAGATCAGCTGGGGTGGCAAAGTGACAAAACAAACTAACTAATCAAAAAAGGGAAAATGGTTTGACTCATGGATTTAATCAGCTATCTCAGCAGAAGCTAGGAATAGGGACGGGATTATACCAGCAAAGACACTGAGTCTAAACTAAATGAGACAAAGTGGGAAGGAATGAAGGGAGGCTGCTGAACTTAGATCCAATAGGTCTAGACCACAGAGCTTTGGTTGCTAATATGTACTGGTCTGCAAGGGAAGAACAACTCTGAAGGTGACACACACACAGGGCTGCTATTCCTCCTATAAGCCCAGAGGGTTAGGCTCTTCCACCCTTGGTTTCAAATGGTGAAGCTGTCTTTCTAATTTGGATGGTCAGGATGGCTACAATCAGTGCCTTAGTGGTGGGTCTATCTGCAGAACTATGATGGTGATGCTGCCACCCGAAGGAACCTGGAGAGCAAAGTATCTAATCAAAGAGGATTATTCTTGGGTCTTAAAATTTAATAAAATTTGACTTGCTAGGTTTTGAAATTGCTTGGGAGCTATCACACCTTCCTTCTTTCCTTCTGACTTCTCTGTTTTGGAATGAGAATGTCTACTCTAAGCCCATTCACAATTTTAAGCATATTTTGGAAACGCATAATTTGTCTGGTTTTATACATTCATAGCTGGAGAGGAATTTCCCAGGACGAATCATACCTTGAATCTCATCCATATCTGGCTTGGGTGATATTTAGATGCGACTCTGACCTCAGACTTTAAAGTTGATGCTAAAATGAGTGACACTTTTGGAACTGTTGGGATTGTGTTTTGCATGTGATAAGGACATGAATTTGGGGGTGGTGGTGGCTAACAGTAGAATGCTTTGGACTAAATTATATCTATCTCCCATAAAATTCTTATGCTAAAGTCCTAACTCCAAATTCGAATGTATGTGAAGATAGGGGTTACAAAGAAGCAATTATGGTTAAATGAGGTTATCAGGTAGAGCTCTGATGCAAGAGGACTGGTGTCTGTATAAGAAGATATACCACAGCATGCTCCCTCTTTCTCTCTCTCCCCACCTTACCAGAAACCAAATAAGCTACAACCATGATCTGGGACTTTTCAGCCTCCAGAAACATGAGAAAATAAACAAACATACGTTGTTTAAGCCATACAGTCTATGTTATTTTGTTACAGCAGCCTGAGCAAACTAAGATAACACACAAAGTAAAGATATAAGACTGCAGGCGCTGTGGCTCAAAGGAGTAGGGCGCCGGTCGCATATGCCGGAGGTAGTGGGTTCAAACCCAGCCCTGGCCAAAAACTGCATTAAAAAAAAAAAAAGAAAAAGAAAATAAAAATAAGACTGCAGTGGATTTGGTATTTAAGGACTAGAGGTAGTATCCTTCGGCTTTTAAATCACTAAATTCTACCACTGATTTCATTTTGTAACATTTTAAAGACCTTTTAGTCTCTTTAAGAGACATTCATACCCTATTAAAGTACTTGAAATTCAATTAATATGGGAAGGGATATTTTAAGAACACAAACAGAAAAGAATTTTTCTGCTCACCCCTGTGATGGTGGGGTTCACAGAGCCTTGGCAGTTTGGTACATTGTTTCTCTAAGGTTGTACAATCAACTGGGTACTTTTAGAAACACAAGAGGGTCTTTAAAAAGACATTTACATTCAGTATTTAGTGTAAAACATCCTTTCCTAAACTTGCCAACAACCTCCAATATATAACCACTGGCCACCTGTTCTTTGGAGATTGCTTTTGTATAATTACAAGCAAAGAAATCAATACTAGACCATTGATTTGGGGAAGAGACAAGATTGCACGGCAATAATACATAAAGTTAGTCAAGCACTACTTCTCAATTGTTCTGAAAGAACAGATAGTTCAATGGCCCTTTCTGAAATAGGCACTCATCCTGCATTGGTGATCTTGTAGCAATAAAGGTCCAAGATAGATAAGGTACCATAACCCCAATTGATGTAACAGCTCTCAAGTGGTATACAGAATCTCAAAATACCTTGTTAGTCTCAATAGTAATGTATTAACTCAAATCCAGATACCCACTCTGCAGTTTACCCCTCAGTTTAATTTTAAAAGTGTAGGCTGGAGCACAGGGTCACTCTGCCAGTGCCACCATACCATCAAGTAGTATAGATGCTGCAACTGCAGAGAATAGCTAGTTGAAAGTCTGTTCCAAACATATTCTGTCTTGATAGACAGGTAGCACCAATCTTTTACCTCAACCATTAATTTACTAAGATACCATCTAGTCCTTCTAAATGAA
Source organism: Arctocebus calabarensis (assembly GCA_963573935.1). NCBI lineage: Eukaryota > Metazoa > Chordata > Mammalia > Primates > Lorisidae > Arctocebus > Arctocebus calabarensis. The sequence goes on along the minus strand of CAUYON010007900.1, from coordinate 5,421 downwards.
ATTAACATATAAAAGTCATTTAGATATATTAATTGGTTTTGAGCCAGTGGATAGAATCAGTAAAAAGGGACTATGGGAACAGAGAATGTTACAATAAGTCTACATAGAGCTTCATATTTTTCAAAACCCTTTCACACGCATTATCCCACTTGATCCTCATCTCAATCCCATAAAGTAGATGGATTATCATTGTAAACATCTGAAAGTGGAGGAAATTGAGCCTCAAAGATTGTTGTTACTCTCTTAAAGTAACCTAGAGTAGAAGTAGTGGATAGTGAAAGAAATGAACATTTACCAGCAACATTTTGTTCTTTTTTACTCAAACAACAGCCTAATGTCTCACCCACTATTATTAACAAAGCTACTGAGTGGCAGAGCTAGGATTGGAACCTCAATCTTTTGGACTTAAAAGTCCATACTTAAGGGGGCTATGAGTAGTGGCTCACACCTGTAATCCTAGCACTCTGGGAGCTCAGGAATTCGAGACTAGCCAGCTCAAGGGTGAGACCCCCATCTCCATAATAAATAGAAAAATTAGCCAGGCACTATAAAATGTGCTTGTAGTTTCAGCTACTCAGGAGGCTGAGGCAGGAAGATCACTTGAACCCAGAAGATTGTTTGCTTGGGCAATAGAGAGACTGTCTTGAAAAAGGAAAAAAAAGTCCGTATCTTATTACTTAACACTGATGAAACTTACGGCTTATTGTTACAGTAAATATAATTGGGCAAGAATTCTTGATGTCAAGAGTTTTAGCTGTCTTGAAATAGTGAGTTGTCTAGAATAAGCAAAACACACGTAAGAAATTAATAAGTGACATAATAGACAAAGTACAACTACGAAGTCAGAGATAGCTTTTTTTAACACAACTGCTTGCCATTTGTGTGATTCTAAACAAGTTAGTTTACCTCTCTGAGTCTTCATTTTCCTCATCTATCAAATGGAGAAAAATATATTAACCTTATAAAATTGATGTGAAGATCAAATTACATAACATAACATTCCTGGCATATCAAAAAATATTATTTATCTCCCTCTGTAAAAATGTTTCTCTAGAAACCTAAGGAGGGATAGGTAGATAAGAGCTTCTTACTTGGTAGAAGATAAAGATGTAAACATGGTTACACGTAGCCCTTGGAAATAGCTGCAGCTCAAGGTTTACCTACTTTAAGATGACTTCTTTGACTTCTAGAGTTTGATTCAAGGTCCTTTCAAACTCCCAAAGGATTTTTGTTTACCTATATCTCAGCATGCAGTACGCTGTTATAATTGTCTCTTTACATGTGTTTCCTTCTCTAAATAATAAATAAGCCTCTTGCTTATAATATATAATCCACCTTATATGGGGTAAGGTGGATACTCAGTAACTTGCTGAATGGAGGAAAGAAAGGAGGAAAGGAGAATGGATCCATCCTCATATGATTAAAATGTGTTAAGATTAAAATGAGATTTACATTATTTTCTTACCTTGACCGCATAGGTATTAAGTGGATCTTTTGCATATGAAGCAGTATAGTAAACTGCATCACCTGCCTCACAACATGGTTTGTCGCTGGTTAGCCTGAAGTCTGACCAACTGTCCACCCCAAAATGGAGCTGGTCCTTCTGCCCTGCCATGAAGAGGTCTTCGCATTTAATGGCCAGTTTCTTCAAGGCATCTGTATGAAGGCTTCGGATTTTACCCACCACTTCCTCCCGATTCTCGAGTCCTCGATAAAGTGCTTGTCTTTGTGGCTTCTGAATGCCTCGGCCCTGCCTACAAGAGGGACCACGCCGGCTGGACAAGGATTCCATGCTGTTGGAAAATCTATCCTTAATACTGAGAGTGGTTAAGCTGGAGATGCTATTTGCTGCCGAGGGGACAGGTCCTTCTTTGTGCAAAGGTCGCTCCAAGGAGTCGTAAGACTCAACGTCTAGTCCCTTGAGTTCATAGCTGATGGAAGAGCCAGCACTGCTGGCATCCCAGTTGGGGTCGATATCATAGGTGGGATTAGCCATGACACACAGACTACTTTCCATGGATTTTTGGAGGTCTTTGGAGATTGGTTCTGTATTGGCTCTTATGATCATCTTCTTTGGCAGTGGAGGTGGTGTGGGTTGGGAAGCATTAGGTGGTTCTGGGTCTATTTTTCCCCCAAAGGCAACTGTATCATCCAAAGCTCCCTTGGGCTGCCGTGGATGCTTGGGAGGTATCATGGCTGCTCTAGATTGCCCTGTATTAATTTAAAAGAAAAACAAAAAGAGAATAAGTAAAGTTTTCAATAGCATTTCATAATTGAAAGTTGAGTAGAGATGAGTGAAGAAATGAGTCATGGAAATATAAGAATTAGTCAATGCCTTAATTCAAAATGGAAAAAAAAAAAACAACCAAAGAACAAATACCTAAACACTGAAGATATGAATGTAAGACTTGGTGAGAGCAACAAACATGCACAATGTCTCACTCAGCATTTCTTTGCCAGAGGAACTAGTGCCCAAAGCAATGGGCTTTGTTTTCAAAAAGGAATCCAGATTTTCCAGTCCTGCCCCCAAGAGTGCTGTATTCACAACACCAGAATACTAAGGAATGACAGACACTCGAACATATTTGTATTGTGACAGAGTAGAGATGATAGCATTATAGATAAATACTTGGAAGCATTATTAAAAACAGAACTGAAACTAGCAATGGGTCTATTAAAGGCTCAGAAGATACTATTCTGTTTTTAGCACTTGTCATTTATATGTGTGTACATATATAAATAAGTATGTCATTTGTCATGTATATAGTATTTTCTAACACATGAATACAATTTCATAAGCCATGTTATTTTAATTCACTATGAATTCTGACATTGCTTAAACTAGTCATGTATCAGATTCCATTACTGTGGCAAGAGAATAGTGTACTCATGTCAACTGCTGTTCCAAATACTCATTCACCAACTCTTACATGATTCTGTTTTATCTTGGGGGGTATATACACTATGGTTTGAGAGATGGTAGGTTTGAGTATCTTTTACAGGCTCTAGCTAGAGAACTACTCATCTATGCTTAGTTTTCAGCATTTATACTTAGAAGAAGATAAAATACATACGTGAGTGTCAATTACACCTTCAGGGCTTATAATATAACAGGGAAGGGGACATTATTATTATTATTATTTTTGAGACAGAGCCTCGAGCTGTGACCCTAGGTAGAGTGCTGTGGCATCACAGCTCATAGCAACCTCCAACTCCTGGGCTCAAGCGAGTCTCCTGCCTCCACTTCCCACGTAGATTCCTTCCTCCTCAATTTTTTGGACAATTTCTGCAGTATGGGAATAAACTCTTCCTTGAAGTTTTGATAGAATTCTGGTGTGAAGCCATCCTTGATTGTTTTCATCATCTGAATTCTAAATTCCCTTTCTGTCATTTCTAACATTTCCTTATAGGTGGAATCCTCTGCAGTAGCTATCTCACAGTTCCTTGGAGAGGTTGCTCTGGACTGGTTTTTCATGATGCCAGAAGTTTTCTGTTGATTTTTCCTCATGAGTGATTTCTTTTATCTGTTTTCTTGCCCTAATTTTCCTTTCACTTCCTCCTGCTCTTTAAGTTACCATGCCGCTGGACTAGGGTTTCGATAAGTCCTTTTGGTACAGGACCAGAAGGATGAGAAGATAGAATAGCAAGAAGGGAAAAAAGAAAAAAAAAAGGGGAAAGGAGAGGGGGTAAGTAGAAGCGACTATTGACAAAAAGAAGAGAGGCACAGAAAGAGGGGGGGACAGGAGCAGTGTAAGTGGACAGTAGGGTACTTTGACCCAACCTTAAGAACCCCCAACCTCTGGGGATGCCAGGTTGGGTGGTTAGGTCAGCAGCTCTTTGCCAGCCTGTTTGGACACAGTACCCCACCTCCACCAAGTAGAGAGGAAAGACAAAAATGTAATAAATCAAACCAAAACAAGCAAACAAAAAACTTTACAGGATAAAATTGGGGGAAAAAACCAAATAATAGGGGTAGAAAAAATGAAGTTCTAATTGTTGAAAAAGGCAACAATGGAAAGGAAGGAATCTTCTCCCAACACGTTCTACGAAGCAAACATCACCCTGATACCAGAACCAGGGAAAGACCCAACTAAAAAGGAGAATTTCAGATCAATTTCACTAATGAATATAGATGCAAAAATTCTCAACAAAATCCTAGCCAATAGATTACAGCTTATCATTAAAAAAGTCATACATCATGATCAAGTAGGTTCCATCCCAGGGATGCAAGGCTGGTTTAATATACGCAAGTCCATAAACATTATCTACCATATTAACAGAATCAAAAACAAAGACCATATAATCCTCTCAATAGATGCAGAAAAAGCATTTGATAAAATCCAGCATCCTTTTCTATTTAGAACACTGAAGAGTACAGTCATAGGTAGCACATTTCTGAAATTGATCGAAGCTATCTATCACAAACCCACAGCTAATATTTTACTGAATGGAGTAAAACTGAAAAATTTTCTTCTTAGAATTGGAACCAGACAAAGTTGTCCTCTGTCACCATTACTATTCAACGTAGTGCTGGAAGTGCTAGCCAATACAATTATGAAAGACAAGGAAATAAGGGCATCCAAATGGGAGCAGAGGAGGTCAAACTTTCCCTCTTTGTTGACAATATGATCTTATACTTAGAGAACCCCAAAGACTCAACCACAAGACTCCTGGAAGTCATCAGAAAATACAGTAATGTCTCAGGATATAATATCAATGTCCACAAGTCAGTAGCCTTTGTATACGGCAGTAACAGTCAAGATGAGAGGCTTATTAAGGATACAACTCCCTTCACCATAGCTTCAAAGAAATGAAATACCTAGGTATATACCTTACAAAGGAGGTGAAGGACCTCTATAAAGAAAATTATGAAATCCTAAGAAAGGAAACAGCAGAAGATATTAACAAATGGAAGAACACACCATGCTCATGGCTGGGAATAATCAACATTGTTAAAATGTCTATACTTCCCAAAGCAATCTAGCTATTCAATGCCATCCCTATTAAGAGACCAACATCGTACTTTCAAGATCTGGAAAAAATGATTCTGCATTTTATATGGAACCAGAAAAAACCTTGTATAGGTAAGGCAGTTCTTAGTAATAAAAACAAAGCTGGGGGCATCACCATACCAGATTTTAGGCTGTACTACAAAGCCATGGTAGTCAAGACAGCATGGTACTGGCACAAAAATAGAGACACCAAACAATGACGGCTCCAGCCCGATCCCACCAAACAATGACGGCTGCAACCAAAATATGGCCGGGCATTGTGGTGGGTGCCTGTAGTCCCAGCTACTTGGGAGGTGGAGGCAAGAGACTCACTTGAGCCCAGGAATTGGAGGTTGCTGTGAGCTGTGATGCCACAGCACTCTATCCAGGGTGACAGCTTGAGGCTCTGTCTCAAAAAAAAAAAAAAAGA